>PVIH01017563.1:0-41396 GCA_004025045.1 Sigmodon hispidus
TTGTGAGATTTCCTCCATTCATCCATGCTTGGATGTCAACTTATCTATTATGTGCAGGTCTTGCTCAACTTTATTGTTGAGATTTCATGGGTGCAGCTTCCCTGTTACATATAGAAGATACTAGAAGATGCTATCTGGGAGTAGAATTCCCAGTCCTTTGGTTCTTACAGTCTTTCTGTTCCTCACCTTCCAAAAATCTTAGATACAGGAATTGTGGGGTAGATGAATAAACTGGAGATGAGGACGTCCATGGCCAGATTTTCTCCACATTTTGACCAGCTGCAGATCTCTATAGTAGCCCCCACCTGTTACTAAAAGAAATTTCTTTGATGGGCCACAGTTATCCATGGGTATAAGGATATATATTTAGAATTCAGTTGGAAATTATACTGGTTTAAGAGGTAGAGATAGTTGGTTCTCCTCTAGAGTCCATGATCACACCAACCATTAGTAGTTGGCCTTGTCCAAAGTGACAGACATGAATTCCTTCCTATTTAACAGGTGTTAAATTCTATTGTTGGCTGTTGATTATTTTTTAAAAAAAATTATTAAAAGATATAAAATGATAAGTTTAATGGAAAGTTATTCTTTCTTTTTTTTTTATTCTAGAATCTTCCCCATCTTTCTTTTTTTTATTTATAAAATAAATTCTTTTTTATCCATGTATCTCCTTGGTCCCCCTCCCTTCCCTCTTCCCAGTCCATCCCAGTCAGCCTTCAGCCTCCCTCCTCCCCATTCCCCCATCCCCTCCCCCAAAAGGGCAAGAAGGCCCAAGGTGTATCAGCTCAGCATGGCACATCCACTCTGGGCAAGTCCGATTTCCTCATCCTAATATCAAGACTGGGTTAGGTATTCCTCTGGAGGAAATGGGCTCCAAAGTGCCAGCCCATGCACAGAAACACAGTCTGATCCCTCCCCTCTAGGGTCCACATATTGCCCATGTGAGTGGACAGTTGCCTGTACTTAGAGGACATAGTTCCTTTTCCCGATGGTATCCCAGTGGCTGATCTTGATTCTGTGAGCACCCCAGAGCTCCAATCAGCCATCACTTTGAGAATTTTCCTCGTAATTCCTATCTCCTTACTCATACAGACTCTTCTCCCCAACTCTCAGCTGTATCCGGAGTTCAGCCCAGTGCTCAGCTTTGCCTCCACCTCTATTCATTGTTGGATGTAAGTTCTGTGATGACACTTAGGGTGGTTATTCGTTTGATTATAGGGGAAGTCCTGTCTAGGCAACACATTCACTATTGGTTGGAGACCTAGCCAGGGACATCCTGTGAATTCTTGGAGGTTAAACTAGCATCCAGTATTTTTCCAACCCCACACTGGCTTCTTCTGTTGTATTAGGTTTCTGGTCTGGACTTTCCAGTCTAGACCAGAGGTTTGAACCCACTCTAAGACCCAGTGCGGCTTAGACCCAAATAATCACATGGATGCTTGTATTATCTTTATGCTGATCGACCTAGGGCCCAGGCATATTGCTAGCTAGTTTTTTACCCTTAAACTAATCCATCTTAATTCAGCCATGTGGCTTGATATCTTTTCTCAGAGCAGTGGTTCAGCTTCTTTCCTCTGCTTCTGCTGCTGTCTCATTGTCATGTCTCTGTGCATCTCTGTGGCATCTGTGTCTGTTTTGAGATGTTCTCTGAGTTTTCTTAGCCTGGTAGCCCTGCCCACACTTCCTATCTGCCTTTAGCTAATCAGTGTTTTTATTAAATCAGGAGGAGGGACAAATATTTACAAGGTAACTTAAGCCCACTACTTTGCTCTATTAAGATCTCCATCTCTTTTATTTCTCTTTTTTTGTTGCTCCTCTCACTCAATCATCTCCTTCTCTCATGATTTGTTCCTACCTCTTCTGCAACCCCTTATGCTCCCAATTAGCTAAGGAGATCTTTCCTATTTTCTCTTCCTAAGGAAATCCCTGGATATCTCTCTTAAGTTCTTTCTGATCCCAAGCTGTTCTGGAGTTGGGGTTTGCAACTTGGGTGTTTTTTGCTTTTTGTCTAAACTCCACTTATAAGTGAGAATATCCTGTGTCTATCTTTCTGGGCTTGTGATACCTTGCTCAGGAGGATATTCTCCAAATCTATCCATTTACCTGCAAATTTTAGGATGTTATTTTTTTTTCTTACTGCTAAGTAATACTCCATTGTGTAGATGTACCACAGTTTGATAATCCATTCTTCAGTTGAGGGACATCGAGGTTGTTTCCAGGTTCTTGCTATTACAAATAACGCTTCTATGAGCATAGTTCAGCTAATGCCTTTGGAGTGTGAATGTGCATCTTTAGGATATATGCCCAATAGTGGTTTTGCTGGATCCTTGAGGAGATTGATTCCCAGTTTTCTGAGGAACTGCCATATTGCATTCCAGAGTGGCTGAAAAAGCTTATACTCCCACCAACAATGGAGGAGTGTTCTCCTTGCTTCCCAACCTCTCCAGCATAGGCTGTCCTCTGTGTCTTTTATCTTAGCCAATCTGACAGTTGTAAGATGGTATCTCAAAGTTGTTTTGATTTGCATTTTTCTGATGGCTAAAGATGTTGATCACTTTGTTTTCAAGTGCCTTTCAGCCATTTGAAATTCTGCTGAGAATTCTCTTTTTAATTCTGGACCCCATTTTTTGATTGGGTTATTCAAGATTTTGGGCTCTAGATTCTCTACATATTTTAATTTTAGAGATCAATCCTCTGTCAGATGTAGGGTTGGTAAAGATCTTTTCCTATTCAGTAGGGTGTCATTTTGTCTTATTGACTGTGTTCTTGGCCTTACAGAAGCGTTGCCTCAGTTTGTGCCTTCTTTATTGCTTCTATTTCATTATTAGTTCCTGGAATCTTTCTTGTACCTATTTGTTTTATTTAATGTTGTTGTTTTATTTTCTTTCAGGGATTTCTTAATCTCCTCTAATTTTTTCATTGTTTGTATTTTTTTTTCTATTTCTTTAAGGGAATTTTTAATATCCTCTTTTAAAATTTCTATCATCTTCATAAAGTTGTTATTAAGGTCATTTCCTTCTGTTTTCCTTTTATTGTTATGCACACTTCTTGGTGTTGTAGAATCATCAGCTTCTTCTGGTGGTGTCTTGTTTATCTTTATATTGTTGTATGTATTCTTGCACTGGTGTCTGCCCATTGTTTCCTCAGTTTACTCTTAGTCAGCTCTTGGTTGGTCTTAGTCAGTTATGGGCTCAGGAGGCTGTGTGTCTCCAATAATTGTAGGGGCTGTTCTTAGTTGATTCTTTGTTGGCCATAGCCCAAGGAGCTGTGTGTCTCCTGTTGTTGCAGGGGTTGTTCTTAGTCAGCTCTTAGTCAGCTGTGTATCAAGAGGCTTCAGGTGGTCCAGTTGTCATCCAGCTGTTGACTATTTTTATGTTACATAAAAGTAGTAACATTTCAATTTGAGAATTAGATGGGTGGTATTGTCTCTATCCTCATTGTCTTGGGTGATAACTGCTGATTTATTTTCCTAACATAAGGAGACCAACTAAAGTAATTGACATTCTGCAAATTTAAATCAATGATGTTACCCACTAATCCTAATTAACCAAAGTAAAGAAATTTAGTGCTTTCCTTTGAGCCAACATGGCAAATGTCAAAAAAGCTGTCCATCACAGCCTTGTAAATCAATTCTCAATTACAAGAAAAAAAAAAAAGAAGACTGTTTAGGCTCATAGTTTAAAAGGTAAATAGCCAAAATATACTAAAATAATTATCAAGTGACATCTTCTCAAGTGAATGTTAACACTTAGAAACTTTTTGCTAGTGTGAGAACTGTAAGGAGTAGATATCATTGGGATTAAACTTTCAGACAACAGTTTATATCCTGTTTTAATCCATTGTTTCAAACATGGACTGCAAATGGAACTCTTTCCAGGGCTCTGTGGATGTGCACATCTGTCCTCACCTATGTTACAGGCATGTCAAGAACATTTCTGAAACCAAATGAAGGGTGTCTCAGGATTCCTTTTGGACAGTGGAAGTGTGTGTCTAGTATACATTCTTATTTAAAGGTCAACAAAATTTTCAACTGCACATTAGTCAGATAAAAAATTAAATGGTGCTTGGTTAGTGGGGCAATGAATTTGTCCCAGTGTTGGTGGGAAACACAGAGAAAATTATTTGAATTGTACTCTTTACATATCATGAGATCTTATCTTAATTTTGGCCAGTACAAAATAGATCTTCTGGTTTTATTATTTTTTTCCTTTGCTTCCTTTCTTTAAAAATGGGTCACACCATCTTAAATTTGAGAAATTCAACTGTTCTCTCTTTTTTAAAATATATTTTTTATATTTATTTCATTTTATGTGAATTTGTGTTTTGCCTGTGTAAGGGTGTCAGATCTTGGAATTACAGACAGTTGTTAGCTGCCATTTGGATGCTGGGAATCAAACTCAGGTCCTCTGGAAGAACAGTCAGTGCTCTTAACCACTGAGCCATCTCTCCAGCCCTCAACTGTTACTGTTTTCTCTTAGAACTATACCAAAACCCTTGATACCTTGCAGCTCAGGCTGGCTAAAGACACTCATGGAGCAGCTTAGGTCCTCATAGTTCAGCTTGCCTAAAGCATCCATATGCCCAGAGTCAGTGACAATATGATGAGCAAGTTTATATGGTGGTGAAATGGGAGAGAAAGAGAGGAAGAAAGGTTTATGTACTGTGGTAAAGGGCAGTTCTGAAGAAGCAGGGGCTGTTGCCTACAGCCATATATGTATATGTCTTCCACAGCCAGTATCTACGTTGACAACCATTACCCATGCTGCAACAAGGCCATGGGGATGCTGGGAGTGTGGCACCCCAGGGTGCCACCACTGAAGCCATGTTGATCTGAGTGGCCTGTGCTGCCATGGTGGGTGGATGGTGAAGGGGAGAGAATACATGATGACATTTGGGCCTGGGCATGGGTGGGTGGGTGGGCCATGTTTGGGTTCATGGTTCATCAACAGCTGGGGTTTGGGCTGATGTTCATGGCTCCTGTTACCACAGAGTGTCGTAGAAATTATGCATGTTGAAATCCAAGATCCTTTCTGAGTTAGCCTTGTCCCTCACTGACCCTAGGATGGCTGGACACTGTAGCCGGATGGCTGGTGTTGCTTTCCAATGGGAGAGTTGACCTCAGCACTTGGGAGAGCTGGTCCCAATGTCATGGGCCAGAGGTAGCTCTGCCCCTTGCTTGAGGAGGTGGTTCCAATGATCAAGGCCGACCAGCTCAGCTACCATTGAGACCCACATCTTGGGCCTTGGGTTGACTCACCCAACAGCTGCTCATCTATGATATGTTGGAGTGGGTGAATGGACTAGTCCTATACAATTCTAACCAAAAGGTGTCTAAGACAAAGGGCAACAATAGGATATCTGAAAGGAGTTCCTATGAGGGCCCAGTGACAATGGTGTATCAGAAACTAGAGGCCTTGAATCAGACCTTGAACATTTTGCAGGTGGGGCTGATTGGACAAAGGAGGTGTACTGCATGACACACCATAACTGTGCCATTAGGATGTATGAAGAAGTGTTGGAAAGATGGAGGAGCAAGGTGGAGTTTTTTGTTTTTGTTTTATTTTGTTTTGTTTTTTTGCTTTTAATTAATTTTGGGCATACCACAGGGGTGAGGGTCAGATATGGAGGGACTGGGAGGTGAGTAGGATTGGGTTGTATCATGTGAAATTTCCAAAGAATCAATAAAGAATTATGTTTAAAAAGAACTATGCCTGAAGTACTCTATTGAAATTTAGATGTTTAATCATGCCATTTTTTTTCTCCTAAACCTAAGAATTCAAGGGAGACTCAACCTGAAGGAGAACTGCTAAGTGAGCTATATAGATCAGGAGTTGATTCTTGAAAATGGAGTGGAAACACTTTAGACAAAGATTGATTCAATAAAGTAGACAGAAAGAAATGAAATGCATTTCTGGAGGATAGACAAGGTCACACTAGAACTCATTATAGAAGAAATTTATGAGCAGGTGAGAACCAATAGCTGATACATAACTTAATATACATAAGTCACTTATATTAATTCTTCAGCAACACATATCCAACCAAAAAAATCTGGCTTGCAATTGCTGCTAGTTTTTACCTTAGTTATTTTTAATTCTTGCAAGTGTTTCGTTAGAGGCAGACATAAATGTTAGAATAAAACTGAATTTATTGGAAGCATTTATTTGGATTAATTAGGCAATAAAAACATTTTTAAATTGCTAATTTACTAAGCAATGCCACTTGAATGTTGAATTATTTATTTTTATTATGATGATCAAAAGAGATAAATGTACGCCTAGTCTCAATGGAAAGAGAGAAGAAGCAGTAGTCACTCTTTGCATAATTACTGGCATTTGTCATGCTTTCCACACCAAAAGTAGCTTCAATTTTTCTAAAGACCATTTTCATTACTTCAGAATCTCTTCTTTAGGACTATTTATCATCTATGTTGTCCTGATTTACTCAGAAACACATATAGTACTACTGTACTTTCCATTAGTCAATTTAACGAATTTAATTTTGGTACACAGCGTTAATTAAAAAATTGTGTACTTCGTTCTTATAAGCATGAAACTCTCCTACTCTCAGGAGTAGGGGAACCCAGAGTTCAAAGCCAGAATGAACTAAGTAGCCAAATCCTGTTTAGAAACAATTATGACAGAAAAAGCTTTGTCCCCAAGTATCAGGTTAAATGAATGACTAAAAGTAGGGTTGAAAATTTAGTATCATGAGATTCAGATGGATTTTGATAATGCATGATCAGGATCCTATCCTGGTTAAGAAGACAAGTGCTCAAAAACCATGTTATGTTTGAGGAGAAATTTTGGAAGGAAAATGTAAAGAAAGGAAGTTTGCCTGAAGGAGAAAGATTAAGGAAAAAGTTACCAAATTAGATATTCCATCATTAGAAAATGAGTGGAAAGCTTATTTTTTCATAGCTTTAAAAATAATTTGTTCTTTGACAGATCTAAACACAGTTAACCAGGAAGATAAAAGATTTAATTTTTCCATAGAACTACATTTATTAATCTCCATGAAACTTACATCTTGGAAATAAAGATAAAAATCAAATGGAATCTCTGGGATTCCTAATCCCAAAATTATAAGCCTGTTTTAATGAAATACTTAAAATATACTTTAAAAAGAACAAATTAATATAATTATAGTGGATTTAAATCTGTTTTTGTAAAACATAGATATTATTTTTGTTTTTAAATGAGAAAGGTGGCATATACAATACATATAAAAATGCATTTTTTTTTTTTAAATGAAGAAGCTTGTTGTCTGCCATCACCCTCTCCCAAAAGGCCAACAGCCCAATACCAATTAGCATGGAAATCTTTAGATTGATGCCTCTGAACATTACTGCAGTTTTAACAAGGACAGCAGGATATCCAGATAGTTAATATAACAGAAACTGGGCGCAGGCAGCAACTTGAGGCCCTGCGGTGGAAGGTGCCTGGCAGGGAGTGAAGAGAGCGGAAGAAGAGAGCAGAGTGTGCAGTGCCCACAGCCTTGCCTTGGTAGCCTATTGAGTGCAAGAAGGTTAGAAGGGCGGGGGTCCGGAAGGATCCCAGGGCCACCCCCAGTACTCCTGGGGGGGTCTAGGAACTGCAGCACGAGGCGCGGACTTAGAAGCTCAGGGCTGGGCCCCCGCAGCGAGGGGCGGGCGGTCTAGGGGCGGAGCGAAGCGCAGCGCGGGTGGCGGGAAAGGGGCGGAGATGAAGGCTCGGGTTGGGCTGGTCACTGACTCAGTAGCAGAATCTGCAGTCCAGGTGGATGAGCGGTCCTCCAGGCTCCGAGAAAGCTCTAGTCGCTTTTGCATGGAGCGAGGGAGCGAGGGAGCGAGGGAGCGAGGGAGCGAGGGAGCGAGGGAGCGAGGGAGCGAGGGAGCGAGGGAGCGAGGGAGCGAGGGAGCGAGGGAGCCAGTAGGGTCCCGTGGTCTGCCCGTCATTGCCTTCTCAGGCTGCTGGAGACCGCACATCGGCGGACTTTCAGGTGGGTCTCTCCCGGCAACAGTGGTGCCTTGCCCGCTTCTGGGGTCGCCTCGGCCTGGGAAGCAGGGCTGTTGTGGCCATCATGAGCTAGGGCCGGCCAGGTCCCAATTGTCAGAGTAGGGTGCTCGGCCCCATTAGGGTGCACGCTTGAACGCCTGCTCCAGCTAGGTAAGAGTGAGGTGCGTGAGAACTACTGCCTGTGGGATTCGCTCCTTTGGGTCTCCTGGGGGTGGTCCTCACCTCGATTCCTTGGAGGAACTGAGCTTCCATGCGGCATCTGGCGACCGCGACCCCTTTACCTACTTGCCATCCGGTGGTGGTTGCCTGTCGCGCCAACCTTCCCGATCCCCACCCACCAGCCACCAGGATGCCCCCTGTTCTGGTCCCGCGGGGACGGAAGGGACTGGGTGAGGGGAGACTGGCAGGACTGTCGAGGGAAGGCTGGAGTTACTGGAGTATTGTGTGCCACCGCATCGCCACACCCGGGGGCTCCCTCCTGCTGGGGTGGTGGCTGGGTGATGGGTGTGCAGAACTTCCCTCCGAGAGCTGGCAGCGCACACAATCTCGGGCGTTCGTGCACGTTTGCACTACACGAGGGCTTCATGGAGGCACGTGGGAGCGGCATTGGTCCTTGGCGCGGGTACTTGGGATGGCCCAGGGTACATTCGGGCTTTGGAAGGTAGATTTTTTGGTTCTCTCTCTCTCTCCTATTTATTTATTTATTTATTTATTTATTTATTTATTTATGAATACCCTAGGAATGAGGAGGCGAGTGAATCAAGGACACTTGGTTTTGGTCCTTGGCGCGGGTACTTGGGATGGCCCAGGGTACATTCGGGCTTTGGAAGGTAGATTTTTTGGTTCTCTCTCTCTCTCCTATTTATTTATTTATTTATTTATTTATTTATTTATTTATTTATTTATTTATTTATGAATACCCTAGGAATGAGGAGGCGAGTGAATCAAGGACACTTGGTTTTCCAGGATTTGCGCAGTTCCTTAAAACAAAACAAGCTTTCGGTCTTTAAAGTAAATGATGGGTAAGTGAGATGCGGTTCTGGTGTGGGCAAAAACCCGGGCTTGGCGCGGTTGCAAGCCAATTCTGTTCAGTGAAGTCTTCTGCTATCTCAGCAGGGGTTAGGCGCGGGAAGAGGCGCGGGAAGCGTTTCTTGTGTCTTTGGCTTGTCCTGGGAAAACTGGCAGCTCTGAGGAGCTGCTCCTCTGAGGTGCAGCAGCCTACCAGGTGCTTCCTCATATTTCAGTTAGCTACAGAATTTCAAGGTTTGCCTTTATCTTTCCTTCCCACATAACCCTTTTTTTTGTTTTATGGCCTCTTGGATCCTCTGGTAATTGCTTATGCATATTTTATTTCTCTTCTTTCTGTGGCTTTTGTTAAGGAGAAAAAAGGGGATCCATTTGTATTTTAATCAGTAGGATTTAGGGAAGATCTTTTGTGATTTTTTTTTTTTTTTGTGTGTGTGTGTATGTGTTATTTATGTTCAAATCAGGGCCAGGGCACTGTGATGAACACAACCCATCAAAAATCTGATTAGATTGAATTAAGCATTGTTCAGACTGGAATTACAATTTTTAAATATCTTATGACCTTGTGGTAAAATAATCTTAGCTTGTGTTTCTTGTCTCTTTTTATCTGACTTATTTATAGGATTCTTATTCTCATATTATCATACTGGGCAAGTTCTCTTCTAATTTTAAATGGTAGTTTTCGAAATGGCAGTAAATTATACTGGCACATGTTCTCTCTCCCCCTCCCCCTCCTTTCCTGCCTTCCTCCCTCCTCTCTCACACAGAAGGGGGGAGGTCTCTCTCCCTCTCTTCCTCCCTAAACTAGCCTGAAATTCAGTAGGTATCCTTCAAATTCGTCTTTATTTTCCTTCTCTACCTTCCCGAGGCTGGCATTAACAGAACTCCCATCTCTTTAATTAACTATTCAGAAGGTCATTTGGTTGACGACCTGGGACTTATTATGTTTCGGTTTCTAATGAACTACTCTATTGAGTTATTGTGGAAGAAGATGCCTTAGGTATATTGTGTTGGGAGGAAGAACATTTTGGTCTTTTGGAGCAAGTATTTTGCCACTTTCCTCTCTGTTAGATGCCTAGGAAAGATGCAGTGCTGATGAATAATACATGATTTTTTTTCTCTTTTTATGTCTACAGGTGGCAGTGTGGAAGCCAAAAGCTTCCAGAAGTGATTTCTGAAAAATAAGGGTTGAATGTACATGAGTAAGCAAACATAGGAATCTGAAAAACCACGGGTATGTAGGACAATTAATCCACCTATCCAGCTTTATAATTACTGCATTCCAGTAGTGCCAGCCTATTTGTTTCCATGCTAAATATTTTGACATTTCTATTGACTTTTATGACAGGAAAAACATTTTGAGATTGTCTCAGAAAGCAAAACTAATCTATTTCAGATAATACATTTAAATAAAATTATGCAGTACACCAGATTACCTTAGTTTAATTGTTCTAAAAGAAAAGCATTGTTTTCTATCACTGTGTCTACATGGTACATTTTAAGGAGTGGTCTGATCCTTTTAAAAACATTTTTTTTTTCCCTGAAATGCTAAATATGCCAGCTGCTCCAAGCATTTTTTGTCTGACTTGTCTTTTTGAGCTAATGTAAAAACTGCTCCAGTTAATTCTATATCACATTGATCAGGATTCCTCCTACTTCTGATCTACCTGCTTCTGCCTCCCAAGTGCTGCTAGCATCATGGGTGTGTGCAACACTAATGGGTTATGCTGGGGCTCTGTGTATGCTAGACAAGCATCCTACCAGTTTTCTCTGCCCAGGTAGTTTTTTTATACTAGCCTTTCTGTATTTAATGTCTTCTCACTTTACTTTTCCAGCCCAGCAATTTGTCCATTTGACTAAATTAAGGATATATTATGTGCAATGCAGAGGCAATCAAGTTTGTAAAATTGTGACAGCAAAAGAATTTGACTCTTATTACATTGTATAAGACTTTCCATATTAAGGTCTTTAATATTCACATTACTAATGACAGGACCTAGGGGAGGGAGGGAAAGATCCCCCTTTTTCTTTTATGAAAGGAAAGTGTTGTTACCTGTGCTAATCAATTATTGAGGGTCAGACAATAAAATACCTTTTTTATAAGAGAAATGAGAGTTTCTCTTCTTTGAGTAGGTAGGTGGAAAAGGATAGGTATAGGAGGAATGAATAGTGGAGAATGACCAACATTGTAACCTGCCTGGCAGAAATGAGGATATTCTTAAAAGATGTATGCCTCAGTCTGATTATCAGACTGTTGAAACAGTGGACATCAAAGAAATGGGAATTTCCTCAGGAATCTCATGCTGGGAGAAGGAAAATCCATCCCCAGAGGGGGAACTTAACCTCTGGGAAAGAGATTTCACACAGAACATCTTACAGCCAGAAAAAGAAGGGTCGTTGGTAAATGGAACCATACCTCGACTTGGACTGCTTAGATAGGTAAATCCGTAGGCCCATATTTTTTTTTTTTAATTTTATTATTATGAACAAAGAAGTCACACTTTCTATCCTTGTATATCCTTAGTCAAGGTCCCTTCCCCCTCCCACCACATGAGGTCATTCTCTCCACAACTCCCCCCCCCTCCCCGCAGGAGGTCCCATTGTCCCAATATTGCTTAGTTCAGCCTTCACTCCTGGCAGATCCAGTTTTCTCCCCACAACCTCAAGAGTGAGTCAGGTGTTCCTATAGTTGGAGTGGGATCCAAGGAGTCAGTCCAGGGTGTTTCTGATCCCAAGCTGTTCAGTGGTTGTAGTTTGCAGCTTTGGCATGCTTTGCTTTTTTTCTTGTTTGTTTATTTGTTTTAACATTAATCTTACTGCAGAATCCTGACTGGCTTGGGGGATACTGGATCTTTTTATCTCTTCCCAATGAGTCCACATTGAATAAATTTTCTTCCTGCTTTCCATGTTTAATTTGTCTTCTAGTTGAGTATGAGTGTTAGGACCTGACTTTGCCAAGTGTGATGCCCCCCAACACATTTGATAGTACCATTTGACATACATACATATATATGTATATAAATATAAACAAATATACACATGCATACACACATAATTTTGGGGAAGGTGGGAGATGCTGCTAGGAATGGAACTCAGGGCCTTGATTACAAACAATGCAAGTGTTTTAACACTGATCATCCCCAGTTTTACATAGGGATTTTTGACATTCTGCCTTTATAACTGTATGTGTGTGGGAGGTGAACTAACAACAAAATAAGATAAAATTTCGTCTATGATGTGTTTGAAAATTAAAAACACATGACTGTCATGATGGTGTGTGATATTAAACCTGGCCCTTGGGAAGCAGTAGTAGTTGGAATTTGTGCTATGTGGAACCCTGTCTCAAACAAAACAAAACAAAACAAAAAAACAGTCTGCAAGGTATAGTGGCTCATACTTTTAGTTCCAGTACTTGGGAGGCAGAGCCAGGCAGATGTCTGATATGAGGAGAAAGTTTCTCTAATTTACAGACAAAGTTTCAGGACAACCAGGCCTACAAATACCTCTTGAAAAACCAAAACCAAAAACCCAAAAGATAAACAATGTCAAGTTAGACAACTGACCAGTAGAAAGTAAACAGAAGTTGTAGATTCCAAGTAGAGATTAAATTAAATAAAAAAAAATTGTTATAAAAGCTCAATAGATACAGAGTAGTTTAGGAAAGGGAACACTGAAAAACAGGAACAGGAAGTTTGCTCAGAGGGAGGCTTCAGATTCATCAGGTGTCTTGGGAAATTGACAAATCTGAGGTACAATAACTTCTAACTCAGAAAAGGAAAAAGAGCAAGGTTGCAGTTTTTTAACTTATGAATCAGATTCTCAGCTGAAAGACCTGAGATGCTCTTTACATATAATCTATCTTTGAGATATAACAAAGAAGCAATAAAAGTATAAAGTGCATTAATACAAAGTATGATTAATCACTTTAAGGTTTTCTGTGAATATTCAGCCTGCGAAAGATGAAGACTTATTTCCAGCACTTCAGGAGAGTTCTTGCCCAATCTGTTCAACCTCAACTCCATCATGAAGGTAAACTAAGTTGTCATTAAAACAATAAAACATAATCTGCTGCTTTAATCTAGTTTTAAATCCATATAAATTTCACACAATAGAAATTCTCTGGTGTTTATCTTTCATAGGTTGTGTGATCAATACTTTCTTTGAATATGTTGAGTGATAATTTACTTGTTTCCTGTTACTTTATTGGATAGTGTCCAGGATTTGGCTAAAATGAATAAAGCATCTTTGAACATTATTGATTGTGTTCTTTGGTTTGCATTTCCACTCAATTCTCCAGATATAAACTTAGGAAAGCGTGTGATACTTATAGCATTGCCATTTAGTAGATAGATGCTGTCAACGGTTTTCTCAAGTGGTTGTACCAATTTGAATTATACCAGTGGGGCAAAATAGTTCTGATTCCTTTCTACATTTTAAGTAACACTATGTATTTATTTATTTGGCATGCTCTCACTAGTTGCTGTGGCTGATATATAATAATGCCTGAACTGAAGTGATCCTCAGCTTCCCAAGCAGGAGACCATAGTCACATCATTTTTTATTTGAATTTTATCTGTTTGTGATGAGGGCATAGTGATAGTTTTTTGTAGGTTTAAAAATGCATACCTTAAGATTGTGATATATAACAAATTGCATGTATATATATTTTAAAGCTATTTTTCTAGTATATAGGTAATGGCATTAGCTATATTTACATTATTAAATAACTATCCCTACTATTCGTCAGAAGAACTACTATAAAACCAAATCTGATAAACTATAGTGCCATGCTATCATGGCAAGCAACATTCTAGTTTTTTTGTATGAATTTGATATTGTAGGTACTTTGTGAGTAGAATCTTACAGTGTTCTGAGTTGTTTGCCTCCTTTTCCTCCTCCTCTTCTACAGCACTTCGGGTTTCTTCCCCCTTCTTAATAGCTTACTCACTTAGAATACTGCTTCAAGGTTGGCCCATGTTGTAACTCTTGCCATTAGTATATTATGTATTATTGTGATCTCATGCTGCCCATTTTCTTGTCCATAGATTCTTGAGTGGTGCCACCTTCTGGCTGTTGAGAATAATGCTGCTGTACACATAAAGGGAACCACTACCTCCTTAAGGCTCTGCTTTCAGTTCTTCCAATATATACACAAAGCAGAGAGTGACTGGAAGAATTGTATTTTTAATGTTTTGAGGAACTGCTATGCTGTTTGTGTAGTGTTTACACCATTTTACATTCCTAACAGTAATGTGAAGGTTACTCCACAGCCTTACCAAAGGTTGATAATTTCTGTTGGTTTGTTTATTTTTCCAGCAGTACTCATTCTAATTACTGGGTTTAAAAACTATTTTTTTTATTGAGTAGTGATGATGAATGCTGGAATGACATTGATATTTTTATATCCTTTGTGAGTGCCTGTTCAAATCTTTTGCCCCCTTCCCTTTTCATAAGGTTTGGTATATAGCTCAGGTTGGCCTTCGACTGTCCAACTGGTGATTCTGTTATGCCAGTCTCCAAGTGCTGGGATTAAAGGCATGAAGCACCATGCCCAACTGTTTACTCACTTTTGATCTCTCCTTATTTTATTGTAAGAAACATTCTGCATATAAGTCCCTTGTCGGAAGTGTATGTTTTTAGGTGGTACCTACCTATAATCCTATCACTCAGGAGCTGAAGGTAAAAAGATTGTTAATTAGTTCAAGGACAACCTAGGCCACTAGTGAGACCCTGCTAGAAAACAACAACAAAACAACAAAACCTCCCTCTTTTCCTCATTCTGTGGTTTACCTTTTTATTCTTCTTTTGAGATGCTTTTTTATTCTTAACATGTTTTTGATATTTTTAATAAAACACGCTTGCTTTTTTTAAATTTATGACTATTGCCTTTTGTCCTATCTAGGAAATCTCTGTCTGCTTCAGAGTTCTTTTTATTTTTAAATTTTATTTTTAAAATAGACTAACAGTCCTGCCTGGGCTGCTTCTATCTTGAGCAGATCCTTCTGTCCAAGCTCTCTGAATGCTAGGTTTACAGCCATGCATCACCATGATGGCCTTGTATTTCTTTTAAAGCATCTCATTAGCTACGGCCACCTGTGGTAGGAAGGGCTGGTTGCCAGCTGCCTGGGTCAGCTGGCAGACCATCAGGAAGAAATCTCTGTTTAGTGTTCAGTTTGTCTACATAGACATCAATGAGTACAGTTCTTTGATGAACAGGTGATAACGCTCTGAAGTGACAAGCTTTTCGTAGCACAGTGTGTTCCCATTACTAGTTCCTGCCATACAGGCTGCATCCCATAAGCCTGTGTTTTTTACTGTAATCATGAGGGTATGCTTTTTTAAAAGTTTTTTTTTGTTTGTTTGTTTAGTTTTCTAGAGTACATGAAGATTATTTTATTTGGTAGCTATCATCTTAAGGTAGCTACAGAGTTAACTAGACTTTTATCTAAAATGCTTGAATCCAGAAGTACTTTAGATTTTAGAATATTGTTTCTACCTAATGGACCCTGAGTTTAAGCATGACTCTCATTTATATTTATATAACTTACTCATATTGCCTGGTGGTAATTTCAAGCATTTATTTATTTGTTTACTTATTTATGTAAGTATATTTATGTTTTGACTGTCATATGATGAGGTCAGGAGTTAACATTTTCAGGTTTTGGAGCATTTCTTGTTATGAATTTGGGCTGATCAACTTATAAGCACATTTCAAATATTTCAAATATGTACCCCAAGAACCAAAGTTGATAATTCATTACTGTAGTAGGTTGCATAAAAAGGAATTTAAAAGTTCCATACCCCTCGTTCTTGGTCAATTGAATTTGTTTATAATCCCAGTTCTCATGAGGCAGAAACAGGAGGATTAGCCCAAGTTAGAGACCAGTGTGGTCTATCTCAAAAATCAAACTAAAAAATTCAAAATAATCAGTGTTTTCTCCCTGGATATAGATGCTGTCATTCATGTAGTCTCAGTTACTGTCATTGATTCATCATTCAAGTTCTGCTTAGAGTGGGAGGAACCCATGGGGAAGACTGATAGCTACAGGAGAGAATAATGAGCAAGATGGATCATTCAATGATTTCCTCTGTCCTCAGTCACTATTATTGATGCTTCCCCTGGGATTTTCTCATTCATTAGCTTTTTGATTTCTGCATCTTTATCTTTTTCCTGAATTTCTGCATTTACATTTTCCTTTTGTCTTTGGAACTTTCTCTTTTCCCTATGTCAAGATACTCCCCAAAATCCCAACACTAAATAGACTGAGACAGGAACATGAGATGTTTAAAACCTGTATAATGAGGTCCTATCTATCTTTTTGTTTTTGTTTTCTGGGTTTTTTGTTTGCTTTGTTTTATCTTTGAGACAGGGTTTCTCTGTGTAAGCCCTGGCTGTCCTGGAACTCATTATGTCACTCAGGCTGGTCTTGAACTCAGGATCCACTTGCTTCTGTTTCCTGAGTCCTGGGAATAAAAGTATATGAGCCAACAACCACTACCAGACTGAGACCCTATATTTAAAACAACAACAACAAAAAAATTCAGCCAAACAACTTAACAAAATGTCTCAAGATTTTTATCTTCTACTATGTTTCCCTACTCAGAGTCTGGATGTGGACTACTTATTAAGGACCTTCTCTGTCTCCCTGAGGATGTGCCATAAGTGCCTTTGTAGTGATCATGGGCATTCCTTTCCAGTCAACTCTTTCTTAATTAATCTGCTTACTCTAGGGTTCCAAAGTAGTAGAGCCTTGACATGTTTTCTGATCTTCCCACACAACTTTTCTTACCCTCACAGCCCATGTTTAGTTGTCATGTCTCCTTGAACTTTGTTCTTATCTCTAAAGTATCTTTCAAAGATACCTATTTTTAATGTTCACTGCCCCTTAACAATGTAGTAATTGCTTTCCAACTGGTCTCCTTGAATTGGACTCTGGCACTAATCCATCTTTCACTTGTCATCAGCTTTCCTATAACAGATCTAATTATTTTATTTGTTCCGTAGGGACAATTTGTAGCACCCAAGGCTTACAAGAATGATTCAAATTCCCAGCAAGATGTACAATATGAGACCCTTCAGTATTTGCTTTCCATCTGTTTTCCTTCTCCATCATCTGCCATTTCCTCCCTACACTCCATCTGCTCTAAACTATTTGCCATTCCTAGAACATTCCTTAAGTTCTTTCTTGTTTCTCAGTTTTTGTTCTCACTTCTTTGTTTTTCCTTTCCTTATTCTGAGGAAGGAACTCAGGTTATGTATGCTAGGTAAGTGCCCTACCACTGAGCTACTTCCCAATTCCAGTCTCCTTGTCAAAATGGTGTTTAGCTTTTTAAAACCCGCTCAAATGTGGACTCACCTGAAACTAGGTATAGCTCATCCTGTCCTTGAACACACCATCTTTCTGCCTCTCCCAGGTGCTATAATTTATAGATGCATAATACCATAATACCATGCTCATTCTAATATGACCTTTTTTGTCCTAAGTTCATCTTGTTTCTGCTACCTCTTTGTGTGTATAGGGGAAATGACTGCATTATAGGCACTGTTTTGAGTTAATCTTTATTTCTACAGTAAATGACCAGGTCAGTCCTTGAAATATTATAGACTTAATTAATGTTTACAAAATAAGTTGATGAAGAATCTATTCTTTATTGTCTATGTTACATTTTACTGTTTAATAACCATCAAACTAACAAGTTTAATTTATGATTTTTAAAACCACCACCCCTTAGATATATTATGAGTTTAGCAGTAGAAAATTTTGGTAGGCTGGGAATTGCTTAGAGCTGGACATATCTTCTAATGTTCCTTGGTGAGTTGGGTTGTTTGGAGGAAGGCTTTTCTATTGGCCTAGACTACTTATTCTCAACATAATTATTTTGCTATTGTCTCAAACTTTCTATGTAGTTGAAAATGACTTTGCTCTTCCTCTGTCTATCTCTTGAGTGCTGAGATTGTAGGCTAGTGCATCACTGTGCTTAGATTATATGGTGCTGGGTATCTAAAACAGTGTTTTGTACATGCGAATTAGGCAAGCAGTTTATTAAATGAACTACATTCCTGACCCTCAACAGGTTTTAACTAGGTCACACTTTTAATTTTATTTTTTTCAGAGAACAAAATTTACTGCTTAAATCTCTCCATTCCCATTTACTGATAACCTTTTATTTGGTTTCTGGTTAGCTTTTTTAAAAGATTATAAACTTATGACCACAATTCAGTATTTTTAGAAGACCACAATAATTTGGTTAAAGATCAGTATTTTAGTTGATGAGTAGTAACAAGTGAAATGAAAGTATTTTAATAGACTAGAAAATAGGATATTAATTGAGACTTTATTTGTGGATACTCATGATGTCTTATTTTTCTGAAAGAATATTTTGCATTTTGTAATACTAACTCTTCCTAAATTTATTGACATGCATACAAGGTACCTGTTGACACTCACTTGTGTGGTTTGTACATGCACATATATAATATGTACAGTACATGGGTGTTTGTAACTATGTACCCTTTCATTTCTGCATTATTCTGTGTAATGAGGGCTTATTCCTGGAAGCATATAAAGAAATGTTCACCACAGAAAAGTCATCAACAAAATCCATTTTCATGGCTGAAAGAAAGTAGCAACATAAATAACCAACCAACCACAAAATATGTTAGTGTGGTCCCACCTTCAGTTAATCTTCTACCACATATATATTCTTAAATAAATATCCCAAATCAGTTATAGCTGGGAGTGGGCAGGAAGGAATGTTTAATAGAATCTTAGTTGAGGCTTGTTATTCTTTTATCATTACCACAGATCAGGCTATCACTTTAATCTGTCTGTTTCATTGCCATTAGTTTTGAGATCAAGCTCTTTTGTAGATCACAACAATAATTTCTTACATGATGACAGTGGTCATGTCATGTCCTGAAGATTGCTATACCACTACAGTAACCTAAACATTTTAGCAATAGCTATGTAAAAATGGAGAACTATTTGTTGATAAACACATAGAGGACCAGGGGACTGATTTCTTTCAGAGACTTAACAATTTAGTTGTATTATTACTTTTCTTTTATTTACTACAGCCTCCCCTACAAAGGTAAATATAAGAGACAACTAATGAGTTTATTGAATGAAGGTGGTAGTTACAGAAGGCTTTCTGTAAGCTGCGAATATACTTTGTTATCATTGGTTAATAAAGAGGTTGTTTGATCCTATGGCAAGGCAGCTTAGAGGCAGGTGGGAAATCTTACTAAAGGTAAAAGATGAAGAAGGGCAGAGCCCAAAGAAGCAAGATGTGAAAGCACCGGTAAGCCACTAGCCACATGGCAAGAAGAAGATTAATAAAAATAGATGGAGTTAAGTTTTAAAAGCTACTTGGTAATGAGCCCAAGCTCTAGGCTGAACAATGTGTAATTAATATATGCCCTTGTGTGATTATTTGGGACCAAGTGGTTGCAAGACTACAGATAGGGACCTTGGGGCTAGGCTGGACCAGAAAAATATGACTACAGAAGGCATCTTTGCTTATACTTAGTAGTGTTAACAGACATACTGTTGGGTTTTATGCAGAAATTTAAACATGCACATTTAGGATGAACTAAGTGGTAATAGCTCTCCTATAATTTAAATACATTAGACAGCATTGAAGATAATTTGCATGTTTGGTATTTCTATTCCAGATTAATGATACTTGCATTCAATTTCACTCCCATCAGTACTGTGGCAAAGTCAGTGTGGTGGTTTTGAGGCATAGGTTTAGGCCTGAGGCTGCCATCTGTGGCTATGTATCTGTATCTTGCCTACCCAGCACCCCAGCTGTGTATACAGAAGGCTTTTGTGTTTATTGTTATTGTCAAAATACAATGCAAGAACATTTGACCAGGAAAATGATAGTGGAGGAAGATGATGAAGTCCTAATGAATTTGCTTTAGAGGAAGGGTCTGTTGATTTCAGTCAATGTCAAAGCTTCATGTTCCTCTGAGATAGAAAGGAAAGATGGCTTCTTTTGTAACACTATAAAGTCACCTACTGTATGCACCAAGGGAGCAGCTTGTGCTTTCATGACAGGATGCATGCATAATGGAGTCATTGGCTGTCCTTTCTTTCCAGGATGGTAGAAATAACTAAACCAATGGAGCTCAAATGACAGTTCCAGACTTTACCTTTGTCTACTTCTTCACATAGATTTCTCTTTGCCTGTGAAAACCAGGTGTAGTATTATGTCTATATGTGTTTTGTAGCTATTTCTGCTGAATGAAAGCAAATTACACACACTCCTACCCAGTAGAAAGTAGGCTTATAGGTATCAAAAAGCTGGGACTGTCTGCTCTCCTTTCCTCCAGGAAAAGTCCCATGGTGTGTGTATGTCCTCACATGCATTCTCTTAGTGATGAAAGGTGATACCTATGTGATTAGAGCAGATGAGTTTATGCTTTATTTTTCATCAGTGGAAGAACATACATGCTTGTAGAAGTGTTTCACTGAGAACTTGGATCTTAAGGAAGATATAACAAAATTGAAGAGACTTCTGTTGCATTGGTTCCTAACCAGTTTCTAAGTGATTCTGGCAACAGAATTATTTTTATTGCTTTGGTCTTTGTTACTACCATTCCTCACACAGGGTTAGATTATGATCTCCAAAGTCTCTTCTCATTCTGACAAATGCCAATTTTAGTGCTGTGTTTTGTTTCCTTCCACCCCATTCAGTACTGTGTCAGCATAAAACTATTTCTGGGATTCAAACGTGATTATAAGGTCTGGGGAGATAACCTCAGTCAGTATAAAGTGCTTGCTGTGCTAACATCAGGACCTGAGTTTGATCACTAGAATGAATGTTAAAAAAAGCATTCAGGAGGCAGAGACAGGTGGATGGATCTCAGAATTCCAGGTCAGACTGGTCTACAGAGTGAGTTCCAGGACAGCCAGGGTCTGTTACCCAGAGAAAACCCTGTCTCAACAAACAAAAGCCTGTCACAAAGTCTATTCCCAGTGCTATCATCATAGTTATTAGTCTTATTTTATTATATTTCTTTTGACTCTTGTACTAACATCATGCCTAAAGGAACTATACTAGCTTCAGATTATGTCATCCTCTAGAACCTTTGGACTTTTGATGGTAGACCTTCTCCCTGAAACACTGGGGTAGATTTATTGCTACCTTTTTTTTAGCCTTCTGATGCTTGATTCTTTCAGTTATTAGTCATGGATTTATTGGAAATACTCCTAAATAAAACCTTTCCTTGGAAGTATTATGCAACTGTTAAGAGACTTCATTGCCTTTTAGACAGCCTTAGAATAGCTCAGACTTTTTCTTTTTTCTTTTTTTATTTTATTATTATTATTATGGACAGAGAAGTCACACTTTCTATCCTTGTATATCCTTATTCAATGTCCCTTCCCCCTCCCACCACATCAGGTCATTCTCTCTTCTCCACAACTCCTCCCCTCCCCCCAGCAGGTGGCAGGCAGTCTCAAAGTCCCAAGGTCCCACTGTCCCAATATTGCTTAGTTCAGCCTCCACTCCTGGCAGATCCAGTTTTCTCCCCCCAACCTCAAGACTGAGTCAGGTGTTCCTCTATAGGGAGTGGGATCCAAGGTGCCAGTCCAAGGTGTTTCAGATCCTAAGCTGTTAAGTGGTTGTGGTTTACAGCTTGGACATGCTTTGCTTTTTGCTTTTTTGTTTAGAGTCCACTAATGAGTGAGTACATCCCCTGCTTATCTTTCTGAGTTTGTGATACCTCGCTGAGGAGGATATTCTCCAAATCCATCCATTTGCCTGCAGATTTTAGGATATCGTTTTTTCTTACTACTGAGTAGTACTCCATTGTGTAGATGTACCACAGTTTGTTAATCCATTCTTCAGTTGAGGGACATCTAGGTTGTTTCCAGGTTCTTGCTATTACAAATAACGCTGCTGTGAACATAGTTGAGCTAATGCCTTTGGAGTGCGACTGTGCATCTCTAGGGTATGCACCCAGAAGTGGTATTGCTGAGTCCTTGGTGAAATTGATTCTCAATTTCCTGAGAAACTGCCGTACAGCATTCCAAAGTGGCTGACCAAGCTTACACTCCCACCAACAATGGAGGAGTGTTCCCCTTGCTCTGCATCCTCTTCAGCATTGGCTGTCATCTGTGTTTTTTATCTTAGCCAATCTAACAGGTGTCAGGTGGTATCTCAAAGTTGTTTTGATTTGCATTTCTCTGATGGCTAAAGATGCTGAGCACTTTTTCAGGTGCCTTTGAGTCATTTGTAATTCTTCTGCTGAGAATTCCCTTTTTAGATCTGAACCCCATTTTTTGATAGGGTTATACAAGGTTTTGGGCTCTAGATTCTTGAGTTCTTTATATATCTTAGAGATCAGTCCTCTATCACCTGTAGGGTTGGTGAAAATCTTTTCCCATTCTGTAGGCTGTCATTTTGTCCTATTGACAGTGTCCTTGGCTTTGCAGAAGCTTCCCAGCTTCAGGAGATCCCACTTATTGATTGTTGGTCTTAGTGCCTGTGCCACTGGTGTTATATTTAGGAAGTGGTGGCCAGATGGTTTCAGTGCTAAATTCTACCAGACATTCAAAGAAGAATTATTACCATTACTCCTCAAGCTATTTCACCCAGTAGAAACTGAAGGAATACTGCCAAATTCCTTTTATGAGGCCACAATTACCCTAATACCCAAGCCACTCAAAGACACAACAAAGAAGAACTACAGACCAATTTCCCTCATGAATATTGATGCTAAAATTCTCAACAACATTTTAGCAAAACATATACAACAATATATAAAAAATATCATCCACCATGATCAAATAGGCTTCATCCCAGAAATGCAGGGCTGCTTTAACATACAAAAAACTGTAAATGTCATCCATCATATAAAGAAACTAAAGGAACAAAACCACATGATCATATCCTCAGATGCTGAAAAAGCCTTTGACAAAATCCAACACTCCTGTGTGATAAAAGCCATGGAGAGATCAGGAATACAGGGAGAAGACCTAAATATAATAAAGGCAATTTACAAGAAGCTTACAGCCAGCATCAAACTTAATGGAGAAAAACTCAAAGCAATCTCACTAAAATCAGGAACTAGACAAGGATGTCCTCTTTCCCCTTATGTATTCAATGTAGTTATCGAAGTTTTAGCTAAAACTATAAGAGAATGAAAGGAGATTAGTGGGATACAAATTGGAAAAGAATAAGTAAAGCTCAGACTTTTTCAATTGAGCACCTGGAACTATCCTGTATTTCACCCTAGTATCATCCCACCTTACCTCCTTCTTTGTGTCTAACTAGGTCAAAGAGTTCTTCACCTGTTCTTTGGAGATAGGGTCTCTTACTGGCCTAGAAATGGCTAAATAGGCTAGGTTGGCTAACCAGAAAGCCCTAGGAATTTGCCCATTTTCACCTTTTCAGTGATGAGATTATAAGCATGTGCTATCTTACTTGGTTTTTTTGGTTTTAACAGTTGAATTCATGTCCCCATGCTGGCAAATCATCACTTTATTGTTTCCTTAACCCCATGACCTTAGCCTCTCTGTACCATAAAGCTTCACTCGGTCTACTCATAACTAAGAGTCCTCCCTTTACTTTTCTTGGTAGATAGCAGTATGAACCTGGAGTTCCCATATGCCCCACAGGAAGGAAATGGAATTATCTGGTCACCTCAGAAGGACTTCCTTTTTTGGCATTTATGTCTTTAAGTCCCACAATAGTTACATGTGAACCTCATGAGATTTTCCTGCCTAAACTGTGAGATGGGACATGCAGTTTCCTAATAGGCATCATTTACACGTTCTTATCTATCCTTGAGTCTCCTGTTTAAATATTAAATGAACAGTTTGCAGCTTCATGATAAAAAGTAATTTTGGTAGTAAGCACCTGCTGACTCATTGCAATATTTCCAAAGGAGGAAAATGGGAATAGTTTATGGTATGGTTCTCTTCAAAATATTTTCTGTACAGAATTCTTCAGTGGCCCAGGTTTAATTTGTCTAGAAAAGCCTTTGTAGGTAGAAGCTTGGTAATGAAGGCACTTTCAGCTGATAGGTTCTTTATTGCATACATTTACTTCTTGTAGTAAAATGAGGCACGACTGTCTAATTACAAGCCCTCTCATTTGGGAGGGGAATTTGCTCCAGAGAATTTGAGTACTGTTAACAGGCAGTGTATACACTTTGTATGTATGTAAAGCCATGCACAAAACTCCTCAGATTACTACTATTTGAACCACTTCATTGTTTAGATGCGGTTTTTACTTTGTATTGAGACTGGGTCTTGGGATCTGCAGTCCCTAACTGGCCTCAAATTGGAGACCCTTCTGCTTTAGTATCTGGAGCACATAGAATCACATATGGCTATTAAGCATATTTGAGTCAGCCATGGCAACACATAGAAACTCTCTTGAAAAATCAAAAAAGGCATTTTATTTGAGACTGGGTAAGTTGTAGCCAGGTAAGCCAGGTACTGTTGGTGAAAGCTGTGTGTTCTAGTTTTTGGCTTTGTTTCTCATAAGCCTTTCTTCCTGAGAGGAGCTGCTCTTTCTTCAGAACTACACACATACATATATTGCTTTAGGAAGCAAAGTCTGAGCAATGTCATTAGGTGACTTTAGTTATTTTTGCAAACATGATAAGTTACCTTACATAAAGCAAGATAATCTAGTCAAGTGTGCTATACATAGAAGTTTGCACTACACTTTTAGACTTGTAGCCAGTGGTTTGCTTATAACAGCATTTCCACACATGGGAATAATGCATTATGTTAAAGACTGGAAGAAATTTTTGGCTTTCATCATTTTTGATACACACTTCCTTGTGGTCAAATGACTGGTTGATTCCTAATCCTGTTTTAGTCATTCACATTTCATTGAACCACTTATCATTTGGAAATTTAGGCAGTTCTTTGATTAATATTAAAATATATTGTTAATATCATGTCAGAATATTATTATAGAGATTTAAAAATTCATTTAAATGTTGGGTTACACCTTTAGGAAATAAGGCAGTGTATATCAGTGTCTTAAACAGAACGAGCCTAAATCAAAAAGTAGTAATTATTAATTTTTAGTATTTTAATTCAAGTTTAAGGCTTGTTATTTATATACTGTAGGATCTTAGACAAATCCTATATTTTTTTACTTTATTTTATTTTCTGTGTTTGAGTGTTTTGCCTACATGTATGTCTTTGTACCACATGTGTGTCTGGTGCCTGCAGAGACCCAAAGAGAGGTAGTCAGAGTCTCTGGAAGTGAAATTTACAGATAGATACTTGTGAGCTGTCATGTGGGTGCTGGGCCTCAAACCCAGGACCTGGATGAGCAAGCATTGCTTTTAACTGTTGACCTAACACATCAAGTCCCTATCCTTCACTTCTAAAAGAATCAGATTCTTCAGTTGAAGAAGGGATAGACGACTTAGTAGTCTTTTGTTTCAGTCTGCATTGGGGATCAAGTAGAACCCCTTCATATGTGAAGATTCTAAACAGAAATCTGAAAAAAGCATCAATTATCATTAAGATTAATGATGCAGTCCTTGTCAGGAGCAACCATCTGTTTGTTGTGGCTGTCACTGTCAAAGCAAGAAGTGAAAATGGCCCAAGGGTATTTCAATTATATACACCTTGACTTTCATTCACACCTCAAGTTTTTTTGTTTTTGTTTTGATAGTCCAGCTGACATGATTTAAATTACAACTGTCTTCTGGAAACCTTTGAAATAGAGGGCCAGAAGGGATAGTGGGATCATATTAGTTAGTTTTTCTCTACAAAGATGTAAACTTGGGAAATCTGACTTAGTTATTAAGGGCTGCTTCAAGACAAGGAGGATAACACTAAGGTACTAGTAGCTTCTGTTCTTAGTTGAAACCCTGATTTTTGTAGTTAATAGTTTTTGTTTTGTTTAATACATCATCTCTATAGCTCCGACTTGACTTAAACTGATGGTCCTCTGACCTCAGCATCCCTAATATTAGAATTAATAGGCATGCACAGGACTTATTCAGTTTTGGTCATGGACACCCCCCTCCCCCAAATTCGTTGGTTTTGAAATGTTAGGATTCTCTTCATTTCTAATTTGTAGGCCTTTTCCATTCTGATAACAGTACATCTCACTTCCAGCTTTTATAAGACATTATCATAGATATTGTAGGTGAGCCCAGTATAATCATGAGGGTCTTTAAAAGTGGTCTGTGTTTTCGAAGTCCTTCTGTCTGAGTATAAGAACTACTGAGAATCTTGAATTGCTTTGACTATTCTCTAGTTAATGGCTCATTGATGTCCTTCCTTTAAGAGACATGATTACATCTGTTCTCTATGATATTAGCTATAATGAAAGAAAGCTTATATGAGTCAGGTGATCTCTATATTGCCTTCTTTAATGTGCTAAATGGGTCAAGAAGTAGACAGTAAATCCTTTTATGGATGAGGAAATACAACGGAGTAGTTAGCTCCTACAAGGTCATGCTGCTAGTAACCATTGACCCTGAGGTTTTATTGCATAATAAAGAAAATTCTAAGGTGTTATTTGTACTTTGGCCAAGGTATGCTCACAATTTATAAGGTCTAAAATTATATTTTACAAAGTGCCCCACATTGCATTTTGAAAGACAAACACGTATATAATTGAAATAGTATGACTAGCAGCAAAATCCTGATCCTATTTTGTAATCTCTTACTTGTTTATATGTACATGTTAGTTTCCATAGTCTCTGTGGGCTGTTCCTTTCATTTTACATTGTGTGTTTTCCTGTGTTATTAGGTATCTTTGCAATTATTATCATAGGTAGCCCATAGGTTGTTTTTGAATTTTATATTGTTAAATTAATGCTGAACAAACAGCTTCTGTCTGTGATAAACTATTTGGCAAAGGAAAGGATATCTCGAAGGTCCAATTGACATTTGGAAACTCAGTAGTTAAATTAATAATTTTTATCAGAGGCAGAAAATAAAAACAAAATGTACTTATACTGGCATGTACCAGTAACATGAACATGTGGGATGATAAAGTAGGATGACGAGTTTGAGGCAAGTCTGAACTACATAGAAAACTTGTCTCAAAAAATAAAAGTAGGGCCACATGAATTAGGAAAGGTGCAGCCCATGGAAAATTAAATTCCATCCCTGGAGCCCATGTAAAGGTAAAAGAGAACTGACTCCAAAGTTATCCTTTGACATCTAAATGTACATAACATGTGCTAACATGCACTACTACTAATAAAATGTAAGTATTGGGGACTGGGAGATGGCTCATCAGTAAAATGATTGCTGTGCATACTTGAGGACCTTATTTCCATCACTAGTATCCACATACAAACTGAGTGACACATACCTATGATCCCAATGTTGGAAAGGGAGACAGAGGATTGATCCCAGGAGCTTGAGAGCCAACCAACCTGACTGACTATTCAAGCTCCCATGAAAGACCATGCCTGAAGAGATAAGATGGAAAGGGACTGACAAAAACACTAAGACTTGATCTCCCGCCTCTACATACATGTTTGAATGTGCAAACACACAACCGTGAGCAGTACACATACACAGAGTAACAAACACAAATAAGCTCTTTAGTTTGTGTTTTGAGGCATGGTCTCAATGTAGTTACCCCAGGTTGGTTTCAAGTTCCTGAGCTTAGTTAGGCAATGATTCTGCCTCAGCTGTTTGCTCAGCTTGAGTACAGGCACTCATACCATACCTGGTACAGACCGGTTGGTTTGAATTCATATTCTAACCTTGAAACAGATAATTGCTGCCTCTGAAATGTAAAAAAAAACCACTGGGAAGTATGCTCTTTGCCTGATACACTGTGATAGACACACTACTAGCAAATGTTAATTATCTCCAGAGATGTAATTTTGTCATAGAATTTAGTATTCTATTTTGATTCTGCTATTTGGATAAAATTTTTGTAGATTTTTAACTCAAATGTGCTGTGTGGATTTTCTAATCATGAAAGAAAAGGGTTGAATTTGTGGATTATATTCATTAAACTATTTTTTGCTGTGATCTTGGAAAATATCTAGTGTCTCATACTGGGAGACAAGCCCTTAATCATTGTAATACACCCTCAGTGTAAACCCTTCTACAAAGAACTTAATAATTATATGGGAGCTGATCTAAAAATTTCTGGTCCCAAGCCTCAAGGACTGCTAACAAAATACTGAGTACTGGGATGATGGATCCAGGAAGATCCCTGAAACTCATTGACTAGACAGCCTAGCTGAATTGGAAAACTTTAGGTTCAGTGAGACTCAAAAATACAGTGGAAAACAACTGAGTAGGATAACTGGCATTGGATCTTTGTTCCACATTCACACATATACACAAAAAAGACTAAAAGAATACTGTGAACTGATAAATAATAAAAATGACAGAAATCTAAAATCAAGGTACTGATTGGTCATCTTGTGAGTTATTTTCTTTCTTGCTCGTTAGTTTGCACTTTGTCTCTATTCCTCACATTGCTAAAGACCAAAAAGTGTTGGGGCTGGAGAGATGGCTCAGTGGTTAAGAACACTGACTTCTTCCGGAGGACCTTAGTTTGATTCCCAGCATCCACATGGCAGCTAACAACTGTCTGTAATTCCAAGATGTGACACCCTTACACAGCTATACATGCAGGCAAAACACCAAATAACATAAAGTTAAAAATATATATATTAAAAAAGTTAGCTAAAGATCAAAAGTGCCAACAGGTACCAGGAATACAGATAACGTTCATGATGACTGTCCTAATGGCCTAGTTACCACAAAATGGTCTATTTCTAAATTCTGTTTTCATTCGAAGTTGCTTAGCACCTAATACTTTGAGTCTTTGAAATAGATCTATTCAGTTTTGAACTGGAGAATAATGTTTTTCTTGCATTTGTCCCTTGTTATTGATAGTAATCTTGCTGTTGTTTTCTCTCTTGTTAGTTCACCAAGAGGATAGTGTAGACACTGAATGAAGTAAAATGTATAAAATACATTATAAATTTTCAGATATGCAACCATTCTAAGGTGTTTGCCTCATTTTAAGGCAAACTACGGTATATGGGGCCAAATCCAGTATGTGTTTGTGGGCAGCTGTCCATGGTTATTCTGTGTTACAAAGATAGAGCTTCTCAGGTACCAGTAATAAAGATGGAAAAATTCTGTAGGTATACATATATAGTTGAGAAAAGAACTCTGTACAACTTGATTTCTTTGTTTGTTTAAAACACAGGTCACCTAACATTTTGCCAAATTCTGTGTTTTTACTAAGACCAGATAACCTTTGCTGCTTTCTGTATCTATTTTAATTATTTCAACCAACCAATCCTCTTTAAAGGCTTGAAGATGATATTTATAACAGATACTGTCTTTATTGTATAAACATGTATTTTTATTAATCAACTTTGTATTTTTTTATTTCCAAGTTGTTAGAAATTGAATGTAGGTGCCTTATGCCTGTGAATACACAATGTTTCTAGTAAGTCTCATCCTTGAAGGAGCTCATAAGCAGAGACCATTATTGTTAGCACTTTCTATATTTGTATCTATCATCAAACTGATCAATTTTTTTGGACAGACATTAATACATTTCTTAATTAGTTTATAAGCAAATTTATCATCAAGGTAACCTTTATATAGAGTCATATTTTCTTGATTTTTTTTCACTGAAATTATTTCTGGTTAAAATGCTAATAAGGCACACTCATCTATCAAGAATTCATTGATTAGAGTAGCTGTTACAGTAATAGGTAAGTTCTTTTATAAAGATACTCTCAAAATCCATGTACTGTTTATTTGTAACTGTTGTCAGGAGATAAAACAGAAGCACTAAATAATCATTCTTTAGCTATATGTGCATAGAATTAAATGGAGTTAGCTTCAAATTGGAGGAATAAGGAGCTCATTTAGCAAACTAGGTGCTGGAGTCTTCCATAGTCTGTTTGAATGAGGATAAAGAGATGTGTTGTTCTAAAGAATTGACATATCTGGGATACATATAGCACAAACAGTAGTTCAGAAATGTTCAGAACTGTTGTATTCAGCTAAACTGTTGTATTCAGCTAATTGTTCCCATAGTTTTAAGATATATTCATCCCTAGATGTTGCCAAGGATCCTAATGCTGTGAGCAGTAACTTATTTTCTATAGGAAAAAAAACTGGAAAATAAAGCAAGAAGCAATGAGACTTGAGAAGAATTGTTTTTGCATAAAACTGGAGAATAAGGGAAACAACAGTCATATCTGACTCCTCCTTCCTTTCTGTAGCTGAATTATTTATAACTGATTTTCAATATAATCAGTTATTAGGGAAAGGGAAACTTATTAGTACAAAAAGCGATTTTAGGAGAAAACAGGATCCCATGCATGGGGTTGGAGCGCTTCCTCCTGGAACATGCTGGAACCAAGAGAACTAGCAATTCCGGGTCCGGGGTCTCAATGATTCTGACTGCACCCCATTGGGTTCCAATTTCTTGACATCATAAGCGCTTATGTGTAAACTCTGAACCCTTACTATATCTTCTCTTCTTGTCTAATTAAGAAAGTTCTAAACTAAGTGTAAGACTATATTATAGGGATCATCATATGGTTGTGTCTAGGGGAGGGAAAGGCAGTAACATAAGCAAGGTCACACTACAACTAACAAACAACAATTGTAATGTATGTCTTAATGTCTAGAATATTGGTATGAGGCAATGTGCAGGGATTACTTTAAGGTTGTTTACTTTGAATAATAAGAATTAATATTTGAATGTTTTTTGTTGAGAAAAGAAATTGTAGTAACCTTAATTATTTTAGTCTTTAGCACCATTAAGACTTGAGCGGGGAAAATATATTATCCGAAGGCTGGAAGCACAAGAGAATAACTTTTAAGATTTAGGAGAGGACAACGACAGTTAACTACCTGGACAGTCACCCACGGCTTCTCTGTATACAGTGGGAGTTTATCTTTTTGGCTATTGGCCTAGGATGTCTGACAAGTCTTTTTAGAAGCAGAATATTTTGGGGAGAGACTGTCTTATCTTGTTTAGTCAGGCTTTGGCAGTCTCTATCTTTATCTTGCTCATCTAGATTGGGCAGTGTGTGTTTTGACAGCAAATGTAGTCCTTTGTCCATCAGGCCATTATCTGTCAAAGAAGACAATCTCTTTGTGAGATGTCTATGATGCTCAACATACTTCAGGAAAGGAACAGTGATGCCAAGAGTTGTCGTGTCTTTCATGGCCGAATTCTAGATAACAAAATCTTAAATGTCATATTTTTTAGGTCTATGAAGTGGTTGATGATGCCTGTCTATCTGATATATTTTAGTGTGTTTTTGAAAAATGTGGTCAATCTGAGTAGCTGTAATCTGCAATTCTAGTCAACCAAAGAGTGAAGCTTACATTGTAAGAATAGGCAATCTATAAATGAGTGTACAATTTTTGCATAATGACTTTAAGTATGACGATTTTATGAATATTAACTAGGATATACATATCGTATAAAGTGACAACAGTATCCTAACTACATATCATTGTACAAAATATCTAAACAGTTATACAAAACAAGTTGTGTATATATTATAACATACTTATTATACTCCCTTCCCCCTCTTGCCCCTCCCTGTCATGCTCTCTTCTCCCCATCTCCTTATCTCCTCCTTAGCAAGGGCAGGAGGTCTCAAGGACCCAAGGTGGCTTAGTTCAGCATCTACTCCTGGCAGATCTACTTTCCTCATCCCAACATCAAGACTGGGTCAGGTTTCCTCTGGAGGGAATGGGATCCAAGGTGCTGGTCCAAGGTGTTTCAGATCCCAAGCTGTTAAGTGGTTGTGATTTGCGCCTTGAACATGCCTTGCTTTTTGCTTTTTTGTTTAGAGTCCACTAATGAATGAGTACATCCCCTGCTTATCTTTCTGGGTTTGTGATACCTCTCTCAGGAGGATATTCTCCAAAACCATCCACTTGCCTGCGAATTTTAGGATATCATTTTTTCTTACTCCATTGTGTAGATGTACCACAGTTTGTTAATCCATTCTTCAGTTGAGGGGCATCTAGGTTGTTTCCAGGTTCTTGCTATTATGAATAATCCTGCTATGAACATAGTTGAGCTAATGTCTTTGGAGTGCGAATGTGCATCTTTAGGGTATATGCCTAAGAGTGGGCGACGATATCTTTGTGGGGCCTTGTAAGACTAAAACAAGTGTTAAGTCTTAATGAATTGACTATAAACCTTTCCTCTCTTTCTCTCCCTATCCTTCCCTCTCTTTCTCTCTCTTTCCATCCTTCCTTTCTTTGACTGTCTAGCTCACTATTGTTGAGGATACCTTTGAACTCCTTAGATTCCCCCTTTCTCCACTTCCGGAGTGTTAAGATTACAGTTATTCACCTCTCCATGACTGTTATATGTGTCACTGAGGATGGAATCCAGAGTCATGTATGCCAGACTCTACCTACTGAGTTATAAGCTCCAGTCCGTGATAATTTAAAGAGTGATTTTTACATTATGGAGTTTGGATAAAATCATTGGAGAAGTTGTAAATCTCTAAGAGAAAGCAATGACATTATTTTTCTCTTCATGGCATGTCAGTTCCATAGTATGCTCTTCAGATGAAATTAATTGTATTCCTTTCATTCTCTTTATCAAATAACATTTTTTGGGTGCTTGGGATTTGAGCTCAGGACCTCACATATGCAAGGCTCGCTCCACTAAGCTACAATCTCAGCCCTCAAGTAACCTGTCCTGAATCTTGGGTTGTCTTTTGCCTTTATTTTTTTTTAAAATATATCTTTATTTTTGATAGGTTGGTGAGAGACTACATAATGAGATTTTTGTTTTATGTGTGATTTGCTAAGGATTGACCTCTGGCCTTCATACAGTGTAAGCAAGGACCTTACCACCTAAACTGCTTGATCGCCCTCCTCCCTTTTTAACACCACTTACTCCTAATGTGATCGTCTCAAATGACTACATGTTAGGATCACCTATGATTTTGTAGCTTAGTAAAATACATTTGCCAGCAATTTGCTTTGAAATTCTGATGATGTTATCACCAAGGTGAATCTGTGTATTTCGAGGTGCACTTTTAAATTGGCTGTGCCTTTATAGTGTGTAGCAGGAGTAAGACTCCTTCTGTACTATTGATCCTTAAAGTCTTAAGTCTCTGCCCTCTTCTAACAGGCATACTCCATGTGTTATGTTGGGTGTGTAGTTGTGCGTGGGGGGGTGGGCGGCCAGAAGTTGATGTTAAGTGTCTGCCTTAATTGTGCTTCTCTTATCTTTTGACACTGTCTCTTACTGTACCTGGACCTGGCTTATTCAGCTATACTGGCTAGTTGGCCAGCCCCAGGGAGCCACCGTGTTTACCTCCTCAGTGCTTGGATTATATTCTCCTGGTGCCATTCTTATTTTTTTATGTGGGTGCTGAGGATTGAAACACACGTTCTCATGCTTGTGTGACAAGCTTTATTGACTGAATCATCTCTCCTGCTGTCCCTGGTTTTCCTTGGGGTCTGTCATGAGGCTGCAGTCAGAATATCTGAGGCTTATTTACGTATCTCGTGCCATTGATATGGATTGCTGAAACATTGATCTTGGTGCTGGTAACAAGACATCCCAGTCTTAAGACCCCCCCCCAATAAATCAAAACTAACCCAAAACCCAGATTGTGGCTTCCATATGTGATCTGTCCAGCAAGGTTCTCCTAAGGCTTGCAGAAAAATGGAAGCTGCCAGCCTTTCTTTTCAAAATCATTTGAAAATGGCTTTTTGGAGCCCATTCCCTATAGAGGGATACCTTGCTCAGCCTTCATACACTGGATGGATTTAGTCCTGCCTAAACTTGATATGCAGACTATATTGACTCCCTGTGGGAGTCCTTAGTCCTTACCCTCTCTGAGAAGTGGATGAAGGGTAGGGTGGGGAGAAGCTGGGGGCTACTAGGAGGAGTCATGGTTGGTATGTAAAATTAAAAAACAACATTTTAAATAAATAAAAATATTTTTATAAAAGAAAAAATGCCTTACTCATGTAAATGTGTGTGTCTGTCTGTGTTCCTTTAAGAGTTACTAGGTTATCAGGATGGAATGGTAAGCACCTTTACCTGCTGAGCCATCTCACCACCCCTGCAAGCCTTTCTTAAGATACAAGCCTATAGCTAGCAGGGCACTTTTCCTCTAATTCTTTAAAGTTAGCAAAAGCATTTAGTCTAGGATTACAGAAGGGTACAAATACAAGGGATCCTGGAGTATTTATTGTGGATGGTTGGAGGTAAGCTCCTTTCTCCTTTTTTCTGCACTTTTGTTTAATTTCTGTTTTCCTCTTATTTATTCTGAATACCTTTTTCTTCTTGACTAATCCACTGCTTTTTTTATCCATTGAGTTCCAGAGGAGTTTTAAAATTATTTTTGGTTGAGAAGTCTGTAGTGATGCACTTGGCTAAGTAAAGGAAGCTGCCACGCTGAGTGAGAGGCATTGGAGCTGTGAAGAGAGAGAAGTTGGGTCAATAAAACATACTGTTGTCTGGTCAATACCTAGTTGGTGATCATAAATACAAGCAATCATTGAGGTGGCCATGTTGGTCTCTTACTGTCCAGAGTGCTGACTTGGCATCTAATAACATAAGCAGTTATAGAGGCCAGTTTCACATTGAGAACTGAGAGCTGTTAGAAAAGGTTCTGATGTGCCCTTTAAAGTTTCAAAGCACTTTTGTATGTAGAAGAACCCGAGGAAAGAGTTGAACACAAGATAGATCGGCTTTTCTCTTGTTCAACAAAAAGAAAGGGTTTTTTGTGTACATTCGTGTTCATATGCTGTTCTTCTTTATTCAGTCCTTGTTATGGTGAGCTCTTTTTCTTTTTATTTCTTCCTCTCATGTACTTTCTTTGAAATTATTTGTCCTTGACATCACTGGTTGACTATGAACTCTTTTCTCTATCCTTGATAATTCCTTTTCTTTTTCATTTTTGTCATGGTAGGGTGAGAAGGGAAGAGAAGATGAGTTTGGTTAGTTAACACATCCAGAATTTGGCTTGAGATTTAGATCTGTAAATTCTAAATCATTCAGCATGAAAAACAGTCCACATTAAAGTAGAAAGTACTGGTAGCTGCTCCAGTGGTGGTTAGGGAGTTGTAGTTATGATTAAGGATGTGTGATTTGATAGGAAAAGTAAGGCAATGGAGTCTATTGCAGATTGGGTATTGTATTGCAAAATTAAAGAACATGGATATTAATTAAATGTTCTCACCACAAAAGTGCTACTGTCTGTGTGAAGTAAGGCATTTGTTAATTAGCTACAGCTAACCAGTACACAGAATGTACTATCGAACATGGTGTTGTATATGATAACATAGTTTTATCTGACAATTAAAAAAATTAAAAAATAAGACATATACATCCCTCCCCAGATAAGCTGTGCATGCTCTGAGCGTTAACTGAGAAAGCCCAAGATTTCTTGTGCTATTAACAAGAAGATGATGTATTGTTATCATCTCTGACTCCTTTCCTCTTAGTTTTGGCTATTTTTAGACAGTCTTGGCTTTAATTATAATGGCCTAAGCTGGCCTTGAATTCTGTTTTCCTACCTCAGCTTCTTAAGAGCTGAGATGACAGCACAGTGGACTTCCCTCTCCTCCTTTGTTTAAGGCTTATTCTTCATTTCGGGGAGCACTAGTTATAAGCTGCAGGGATTGCCCTGGATTTTTCTTGTTAATTTTATGTGCATTGCATATTCCTGATTATATATTTTAAACAGTATCTGCAGGGACAAAGCCTCATTTCTCTTTACAGCTTCAGGGTACACATGCTATGCTGCTCTTAGTTTTTGAACTGTTTAACATTAGTCCTTCCTTGTACTGATTTATTTTGTGGTGCTGGAGAGTGAACTCCAGGGCCTTGTACATGTCATACAAGTGCTTGCCCAGTCTCCCACATCCCCAACCTGAATTTGGGGGACTTTAAAAAGCTTGTTCATTTCATCTTGCATTCCTAAGCCTTGTTCCCTATGTCTCTGTTCTTTATCTGCCAGTGTGATCCATGATAGGCACCCCTATAGCTTTTCCTCTGGTATTGTTTCCACTGCAAGCTTACCAGGGTCATACCACTACAGGCTTCTCTTGTTTATTCTCTCTTGTTCCTCTGTGGCAGTGTGTGATATTAGCATTGCATATCCCTTTATTGAGGTAGAGTTGAAGCAGGAACAACCACGACATGCCCAAACATACATATTAGAAAGCAAATTTTACTTCTCTGTTTTATCTTTACAACATATGGAAAGGTGTACAAATCACAAGCTAAGCAAATATATTTCCTGTTTTGTTCATTGCTTCGCATACTTGAATAATAAATCTGAATAAATGGTATGGGGAGCTTGTTTGTAAATCATAGATCCCCAATGTCAAGGAATCCCAAAGTACTGCAAAACTGACTTATGTAGCCCTTGTTTTGTGACTTCTAGGATATAGAAATGTGCGCCACATTGCTGATAAAGGAACAACAACAGCATCCCCTTAAGTAATGATTTTTTTTAATGGTAGATAGTCAAAACTATGAGTTCTAGCAAGCAATTTGAAGTCTCTGGAAGGAAGGCTTGGGTGAGTTTGCTCAGTTTTTTTTTTTCTCTACCAGCCAGGTTTATTCTTCTTAACAATCCCTTTCCTTAGAGTGACTTGTGTAATTCAGAGGAATTCAGTAAATAGGGATGGTAGAAGGGGAATTCAGGCTGCAGCACTGAAAAGGTGGGACTGTGAATAATATTTTACCAACCCTTCCTCTCTCTGTTCAAAATGAATGATTCACTTCCCTGCCTTTGTCATAGTATTTAGTTAGTCATAGTATTTAGTTTCCCAGACTGTCTTGTGATATATCCTTTTGCTAAAAGCCACATTTGATTTGGAAGCCAATTCAGCATGCCATGCATACCATTTGAGAAAAATATCAGGATCCTTCCTGCTATGAAACTGTCATGAGTGCTTAAAATGACAAAGTTTGTCTCAAGTAGTTTCATGTGTTTTATAATGATTCGTTTTGAGTCTTTAAAGCAACTTATTTTTCACTGTTTCATTTTTGAAAGGACATCAACCAAATAGGTGTTTTCTTTTAAATATCAAAATGTTGAATTGCATGTTAACAAATCTATAATGGAGAACAAAGGTGCTACTTTGTGTTTTTCATTTTTCTTTTTACTGTGACAAATAAACAAGATCAATTTGTCATCTAAACTATGCTGAATGAACACTATAGTAATGTTTAATGTTCACCTTGATGTGCCATGGATCTCTAGAATTCTTTTCATCCTTGGAAAATCAAGTATGTCCTTTAAACAAAGCCCTTTTCTCCCATCTCCTGGCAACCACATTCTACTTTGTTTTAATGAGTGTCTAGATTTCTCATTATAAGTGTAGTCATGCATATTAGTATGTTTCTGACTTGCTTATTTTAATCGACACAATGTCCTCCAGGTTTATCTGTGTTACTGAAAATGAGATTTTTATCTTTTTAAGGCTGAGTGCAGTCCCCCCATACACACTGTGTATGTGTGTGTGGTTTGTTCATGAGTATGTACATACAACCACGTTTTCTTCATTCGTTTGTGAAGTTACCGTTGCTTTTGGTCAGATGTTTCTCTGGAAGCTTTTCTTGGAAAGTAAAGCAACCAAACCATAGAGAATATAGAAAACTCAAATTGAAATTCAGTATGTGATATTTAATATCAGATATTCACACATGAATAATATGGAAGTCCCTCAGCTGAAATTCTAGTGTAAGTTGTTTAGATTCACAGTCCTCCCATACCCATCTTCTCACATGCACATTGGGCTCTTCTTAGAATTACATTTTCCCAGACTGTACCCTAGGTGTGGCAGATGAAAGTAGTTCAGGTGCTCACAAGAGAACATGATTAATGGTGACATTTTCTCTTAAAGTTGTCTGAGTTTCACTAGAGTGTGTTGCAGTCAAATAGGGGGAAAGGGGTCAGAGCAGGAATGGGGCTGTTTCAGCCAGAAAACGATGGATGACCTATGAGTTCATTGGGGTTGGTACTGAGTTTTCTCAGTACTGTGGGGTTTTCTCACAGATCTATATAGATTTTTGCTCCAATTCAAAGAAGGGGTTGCTTTGCGTCCAGAGAAAGCATGTGAGTAATATGTTATCTGGTTTTAAGTCTGAAAAGTGTTGTTATAATACCAAAGACAAGGTTTGACTTCAGGGAACATGCCCACTGGGAAAGAATCAGAATGATGTGGTATTTCTTTTTCTTTCTTTACCTTTTTGTATTTGGAAGCAAAGTGACTAGTCAGGCACTTATAGCAACAGGGAGTGTTCTGTGTTCTCCTAGGTGCTTCATTGGCTGGCAAATAGAATCAATGAGAAAAATCTCCCTTTCTCCCTCTCTGACCCACTTTATCCTTGTGCCTTGCTGTCATGTGATACCTCTGATCTGGGACTGTGCTAGGGCTAGAGATGCCTCCTTCATCTGGTCTCTCCTGCATTTCTTCAATTCTTCTTTGAGGTTCTTGGATAGCAAGGCAGGCCTTCACCCAATCAGTGAGGGATGAGAAAAACTGCAAAAGGTGCCCCGGGTTGCCATTTGCACCTAAAGGGTCTGATTTTTGCTTAGTGGAAGAGAAGGTGATTGTTGTAAAAGTAAGTGCAACATTCTATAGCCATCATACCTAATTTGGTTTTGACTCAGATAACAATGGGGAGGAGAAATGCTTTCTGAATGCTCTGCCAGAAGATATACTAGTCAGCTAGCTGATTCTTATTTTTCAAGTTAGGTGAGCATAATCCTCCAAAGTGAGGGAGATGGGTGAGAGCCATGGGCCCTATTTACTGATGCCAATGTGTATTCCAGAAGAAAAAATAATGAAATAGTGTCTCACTATATATAATCCAGGCTGGATAACTCCCAGCAATCATTCTGCTTCAGTTTCCAAGTGCTGAAATTACAGGCATGAGCCACTGTGCCTAGTCTAGAAGAAATGATTCCTAGAGACATTTGTTTTCCTTTGAGGCATAGTCTTAACTATGTAGCCTAGACTGGTCTGAGACTTGAACTTGGTATGTCAGCCTCCCGAGTGTTGGTATGCCATCTCTCCTGATTTAAAGAGACATTTAGCAAGTCTTTTTGTGTTTGTTTGTTTATTTATTTATGTGTGTGTGTGTTTATTTTTTGGTTTACAAGACAGAGTTTCTCTTTGTAGCTTGGCTGTTCTGAAACACTGTCTGTAGAACAGGTTAGACTTCAACTCAAATATCTGCTTCCCTCTGCCCGGGTGCTGAGATTAAAGTTGTGCTGCCATGCCTGGCAATGTGTGTGTTTCTTAATAAACAGTTTTATGGTGTTCTTTCCCCTAACATGGTAAGTCTTTGAAGAATTTTGAGTGTGGATGTGCCTAACACCTCAGTACTTCTATATCCTTCTTTTAACAAATGTCTGTTTATATCACTGTGGATTTCTCACCCTCCTGCATTATTTTGTGACTGACCCTTATTTTGGCCCTTCAGGAAAGAGACTAACAATTAAATTGAATGTTTTGCCAGGGTTCACATGAAGGGACTTCTTGATTTGCTTTTGCAGGAGGGTTTTTTTTTTTGTTTTTTGTTTTTTGTTTTTTTTGTACGTACATGTAAGGAGAAATTGTGCTGTCATAGTATTTCATAACATGCAAAAATCTTCCCTTGGTTCAATATAACATTTTCCTAAAGCACAATTTACAATTCCATGGCAGTTCATGATGGCATTTGTCCATGCAGAATTAAGTAGTCTCCTTGCAATAGTAGATTACTTTAGTATTGTAAACATTAGGAAAAGGGGAGTTCACAACAGTATTATTGCTGCTTTCACTGGAGAAGCTTTCATTGCATAATTTGCTTTAATTCTCTAACCTTTGCTGTGCTAGGCTGCTTGAATAATGGAAAAGTAACCACAGGTGTAGGTAGTTGAAGAACCTGCTCCCAGCCTCTGTTTAAAGGGAAGATGACAGTTCCATATTTGGCTTTGCAGATACTTCGTGTGTATATCTGACTGCTAGATGCTGTGAGTATAATAGCTAACTTTAAGGGTGGGGTCTCGCTTGGGAAGAGAAGAGAGTACAGGATGGGTTAGGAAGGATAAGGACTCCAGGTAGCAGGGAAACTAGTAGTGGCAGGAGTTTGCCTTAAATATTCCTGTTTCTGGTGGAACATCTGCTTTGAGGCAGATATATCCTATAAGGTTTCTAGGCATTATGCATAGTGGGAGCCTTTTTCTTTCACTCTAGTAAGCTGGCTATGGTGATGACAGGTTTGAGGAAGGCTTTACAGATGAAAAGCCAAGTTGGAGCTGATTTTGTTGGACCTTAGTTGACTGAAAACTTTAACAACTGGAAGGACCCATATTTTGTCTATGGATTTCTTATTCCTTAAATATGGTATTTTTTTTCTTGTTGAAAGAATGGTATCCATGTACTTTGGAAAAAAAGGATAAATCATTTGAAAATGTATGCTGTTGCTAATAAGGTTATAAGAAACAGTAGCCAAACAAAACACATGAAATAAACTCTGGAATTTAAAGATTTTTCCCTAAAACCAAGGTGCCCCCCTTTTTCATGGAGAAGTATGTGACTGAAGAGTTTTATTCCTTTTATTAATAGGGATCAGGTTTCTGTTTAGACCAAAAAAAATAAAAAATAAAAGCCCAGCAGGGTTTCTTGGGTATAGTTACTCACCCTCTCAAATGTTGCAAAATACCAGAGGGAGAGGATGGTTGGTGGTTAAAAAAAACTGGTGACTAACCAACTTGTGCTGACTAATACTGGTGAACTCATAATGAGTAACAATCATGAATTTAGAAGGACTATAAGTAGAAGGGAGCTATTTAAAGGTTACTTTTATATAAAGGTAGCCAAATTGTTGGTCACAAGAAAGGATTCTCTCTGGGGAACTTGGGAGTAATTCTTCCCTCCACAGCGAGGTTCAGTTTGTTGAAATCTTTACAAGGCTAAAAATTGTGATGCTCCTGTCTCAGTCTAGAGTGGATTATAGCCTTGTACTACTATGCCCAACTTCCAGTTCATTTTTTAGAAATTATTTTATGTATAGATGTTTTGCCTCCATCTGTATCTCTGTATCATGTGCATGCTTGGTAGCCTCAGAGACCAGAAGTATGTTAGGTATGGAACTAGACTTACAGATATTTATGAGACACACTATGTGGGTGCTTATGATAATAATCGAATCCTCTGGAAAAGCTGATTCATGTCTTCAATCCCCAGTTAATTTTTACGTACTGTGATGACTTAATCTGTACAATGAGTAATTGAATACTTTACCATTTCATTCAAGTTTAGATCTTTGGAAATAGGTAGATGAACAGCATGGATGTTTTGGTTTTTATTTGGACCCTCCTAAATGGTTGAATTATATTTTTTTAAAAAAATCATTTTGAGCAATAGTGAT
>PVIH01017564.1:0-33561 GCA_004025045.1 Sigmodon hispidus
TTAAAAAAAAAAAAAAAAAAAAAAAAAAAGAAAGAAAGAAAGAAAAGAAGAAAAAAAGAAAGGTGATTTAAACAAAAAGAAAGAAGTCAAGACTCAGCCAATGGAACATTTCAAATGTACAAGTCATTAATAGAGAAAAATGTAACAAAAAAAATCATAACAACATGCTCCCTCTCTGACAAATGACTAATCCTATAGCAATAATACATAATGAATGACAATGATTCAGAAAACCATCCAGATAAAGAATTCGAAAGAATTATTATAACTATGTTCAAATAACTCAAAGTAAATATGAATATACTTAAAAAAAACAGGAAGAAGGAGCCAATGAAGACAAAAATTAACCTAAGTGTGGCAATAAAATTTTTTAGAAAAAAATGGAATTTAATATATAGAATTTTCTTTAGGAAAAAAAAGTGGAATAAAATTAAAATTGAAATTATGCCAGAAATCAAAACAACACAATAAAGCAAATTAAAACACATCAGAATTTTGGCAGATAGTGGTTTACTTGAGATCAACTTGGTCTACAGAATGAGTTCCAAGAGAACCAGTGCCACACAGAAAAAAACTTAGGAAAGAACTTATGAACACCAGTCTGGCACTACAGAAGCTGCTGGAAGGATTACTTCAGACTAAAGCAAAGTTTAAATACCTCCAAGGGGACAGAAGTGGTAAATGCACAGCTGCGGAACAGTTCAGAGGAAATATAAGAACAAGTGACAAAATGAAAAGAATAGTGATATAACTTTCTCTTCTTTTAGCTTTTTATGTATTTTTAATTGCAGAATATTCTTAGAAATCCATGACATAGCTATTTTCTTTTTTCTGTTTTTTTTTTGTTATGAAAAAAAGTCATATATTTTATCCATGTATCCACTTGCTCAGGCTCCCTTCCCCCTCCTGCCCATCTCAGTCACTCACTCTTCTCTCCATCAGTTTATCTCCTCCCCAGCAAGGGCAGGCGGTCCCAAGGTCCCAAGGAGGCTTTATTCAACATTCACTCCAGGCAGATCTGCTTTCCTCACCACCACAACAAGACTGAGTCAGGTGTTTCTTCTGAGGGAATGGTCTCCAAGGTGGCAGGCAGTCCAAGATGTTTCAGATCTCAAGTTGTTCACTGGCTGTGGTTTCCAGCTTGGCCATGATTAGCTTTTTTTGTTTAAAGTCCTCTAATGAATGAGTACATTCCCTCTTTATCTCTCTGAGTTTGTGGGAACTCGCTCAGGAGGATATTCTCCAAATCCATCCATTTGCCTGCAAATTTTAGGATATCATTTTTATCACTGCTGAGTAGTACTCCATTGTGTAAATCTACCATAGTTTGTTAATCCTTTCCTCAGTTGAGGGGCATCTAGGTTGTTTCCAGGTTCTTCCTATTATGAACAATGCTGCTATGAACATAGTTGAGCTAATGCCATTGGAGTATAAATGTGCATCATTAGGGTGTATGCTCAGTAGTAGTATTGCTGGGTCTTTGGGGAGACTGATTCCCAGATTTCTGAGAAACTGCCATACTTCATTCCAGAGTGTCTGAAACAGCTTACACTCCCACAAACAATGGAGGAATTCCCTTGTTCCAAAACCTCTTCAGCATAGGCTGTCGTCTGTCCTTTATTTTAGCCAATCTGATAGGTGTAAGGTGGTATCGCAAAGTTGTTTTGATTTGCATTTCTCTGATGACTAAAGATGTTGAGCACATTTTCAAGGGCCTTTTAGCCATTTGTAATTCTTCTGCTAAGAATTCCCTTTTTAGTTCTGAGCCGCATTTTTTGATTGGGTTATTCAAGGTTTAGGCTCTAGTTTCTTGAGTTCTCTATATATTTTAAAGATTAGTCCTCTGTCACTTGTAGGGTTGGTGAAAATCTTTTCCCATTCTGGAAGCTGTCATTTTGTCCTATTCACTGTGTCCTTGTCTTTACAGAGGCTTCTCAGTTTCAGGAGGTCCCACTTATTGATTGTTGTTTTTAGTGTATGTGCCACTGGGGTTATATTTAGGAAGTGGTCGCCTGTGCCAATGCGTTGGAGGGTATTTCCCACTTTCTTTTCTATCAGGTTCAGTGTGGCTGGGTTTATGTTGAGGTCTTTGATCCACTTGGATTTGAGTTTTGTGCAGGGTGATAGGCTTGGATCTGTTTGCATTTTTCTACACACTACCATTCATCTATGCCAATACCACTTGTTAAAGATACTATCTATTTTTCTACTGAATATTTTGGGTCTCTTTGTCAAAGATCAGGTGTTCATAGGTTTTTGGGTTTATGTTAGGATCCGTTCGATTCCATTGATCTACAAGTCTGTTTTTATGCCAGTACCAGGATGTTTTTATTATTGTAGCTCTATAATATAACTTGAAGTCAGGGATGCTGATGCCTCTTGAGGTTCTTTTGTTGAGCAAAATTGTTTTGGCAATCCTGGTTTTTCTCTTATTCCAAATAAAATTGAGTATTGTTCTTTCAAGGTGTGTAAAAAATTATGTTGGGATTTTGATGGGAAATGAATTTGCTTTTGGTAGAATTTCCATTTTTACTATGTTGATCCTACCTATCCAGGCACAGCAGAGGTGTTTCTATTTTCTGATATCCTCTTCAATTTCTTTCTTCAGTGATTTAAAGTTTTTGTCAAATAGATCTGTTACTTCTTTAGTTATAGTTACGCCAACGTATTTAATGCTATTTGCAGCTTTTATAAAGGATGATGTTTCCCTTATTAGTTTTTCACCCCTTTTATCTTTAGTGTATAGGAGGGCTACTGATTTCTTTGAGTTAATCTTATATCCTGCTGTGTTGCTGAATGTGTTTATGTGCTGTAGAAGTTTCCTGGTAGAATTCTGTGGGTCACTTATGTATACAATCTGCAAAAAGAGATAGTTTCACTTCTTCTTTTCCAATTTGTATCCCTTTAATCTCCTTTCGTTCTCTTATTGCTTTCTCTAAAACTTTGAGAACTATATTGAATAGATAAGAGGAGAGAGGACATCCTTGTCTAGTTCCAGATTTTAGTGGGACTGCTTTGAGTTTTTCTTCATTAAGCTTGATGTTGGCTGTTGGCTTCTTGTAAATTGTCTTTATTATATTTAGATATTTTCCCTGTATTCCTGATCTCTAGGACGGTAATCATAAAGGAGTGTTGGATTTTGTCAAAGAATTTTTCAGAGTCTAAGGATATGATTATGTGGTTTTTGCCTTCAGTTTGTTTATGTGATGGGTGTACAGCTTTTCATATGTTGAATCATCCCTCATTTCTGGGATGAAGCCTACTTGATCATGGTGGATGATATTTTTTATATATTGTTGTATACTGTTTGCCAGAATTTTAGTATCAATATTTATGAGGGAAATTGGTCCTTAATTCTTCTTTGTTGCGACTTTCAGTGGTTTGTGTATTAGGGTTATTGTGGCCTCATAAAAAGAGTTTGGCAATATTCCTTCAATTTCTACTGTGTAAAACAGTTTGAGGAGTATTGGTAATAGCTCATTTTTGACTGTCTGGTAGAACTCTACACTGTTACCATCTGGACCTGGGCTGATTTTTACTTTGGAGGCTTTTAATGACAGCTTCAATTTCCTTTAGGGTTATAGGTCTGTTTAGATATTTAATCTGATCTTCATTTAATTTTGATAAATAGTACCTGTCCAGTAGTCTGTCTATTTCTTCTAGGTTTTCCATTTTTGTGGGGCATGGATTTTCAAAGTAAGACCTGACTACTCTTAGATTCATTGATTCTTTGTATTGTTCTTTTGGTTCTAATTGTATTGATTTCAGCTCTAAGTTTGATTTTTCCTGCTGTCTACTCCTTCTAGGTGAGTTTGTTTCTAATTATTCTAAGGCTTTCAGCTGTGCTGACAGTACTCCAGTATGAGATTTCACTAGGTTTTTCATCTAGTGCTATGAATTTTCCTCTCAAGATTGCCTTCATTGTGTCACAGATTTTTGCATATGTTTCGGATTTATTTTTGTTAAATTCTACAAAATCTTTGATTTGTTTCTTAATTTCTTCCTTGACTCAGAGGTGGTTGAGTTGAGTGATGTTTAGTTTCCGTGAGTTGGTAGGATTTCTGTGATTTTTGATGTTGTCGAACTCTAACTTTAGGACATCTGATATGATGCAATGGACTATTTCTATTTTTCTATATCTATTGATAGTTGCTCTATGACCAATTATGTGGTCAATTTTAGAGAAAGTTTCATGTGGTGCTGAGAAATATATATATTCCTTTGCGTTTGGTAGGAAGCTTCTAAAAATATCTATTAAATCTGTTTGCCTCATAACCTCTCTTAGACTCCTTATTTCTCTATTGAGTGTCTGTCATAAATATTCAGGATTGAAATCTCATCTTGACCAACTTTTCCTGAGTTGAATAAGTAATGTCTACCTTGCTGTCTTTCAATTAATTTAGTTTGAAGTCTACTTTGTTTGATATTAGGATGGCAACCCCAGCTTGTTTCTTAATTCCATTTGATTTGGAAATCTTTTCCTAACTCTTTATTCTGAGCCTGTGTCTGTCTTTAAGGTTGAGGTGTGTTTGTTGTATGCAGCAGAAGGATGGCTTCTATTTTTGTATCCATCATGTTAGTGTGTATCTTTCTATAGGTGAATTTAGTCCATTGATATTAAGGAATATTAGTGGCCACTGATTGATATTTCCTGTTATTTTTGGTGGTGGCTTTTATGTATTTCCTTTTCTGGGCTTTTCTTCAGTTGAGTTATTGATTGTGGTTTCATGAGTTTATTTGGGATCCTTAGGTTGGGTTTTCCTTCTAATGCTTTCTGAAGGGCCAGATTTGTAGATAGATCTTGTTTAAGTCTGACGTTGTCATGAAATATCTTGTTTACTCCGTGTATGGTGATTGATAGTTTTGATGGGTACAGAAGTCTCGGTTGGCAGCCTTTCTCTTTCAGTGTCAGTGTAACTTCTGACCAAGCCCTTCTAGCTTTCATTGTTTCCATTGAATAGTCAGGAGTTATTCTGATGTGTCTGCCTTTATAAGTAAATTGGCCCTTTTCTTCTGCAGCTCTTAAAATTTTTTCTTTGGTCTGTATGGTTTGTGGTTTCATTATTATGTGGCGAGCAGATATTTTTGGCATCAAATCTATTTGGTGTTCTGTATAAGGTCCTTGTATTTTTATAGGGATCTTCTTCTTTAAGTTAGGAAAGTTTTCTTCTATGATTTTATTGAATATATTACCTGTGCCTTTGAGCTGGAATTCTTTTCTGTCTTCTATTCCTATGATTCTCAGGTTATATCTTTTCATCGTGCCCCAAATTTCCTGAACATTTTGTGTTATGGCTTTTTAGTTTTAGTATTTTCTTACCTGATGTATCTATTTCTGCTATTGAGTCTTCCACCCCAGAGATTCTTTCTTTCATCTCTTGGATTCTGATGGTTAAGCTTGTATCTGTAGTTCTAGCTCTTTCTTCAGGATTTCCATTTCCACTTTTGCCTCATTCTGTGCCTCTTTCATTGCTTCTATTTCGCTTTTTAGTTTCTGGAATGTTTCTTTCATTTTTTTTTTGGTTTTCCTTTTCTTGGTTTTCTTTCCAGGAATTGTTCATCTCTTCCAATTTTTGTTTGTATTTTCTTCTAATTCTTTACAGGAAATTTTTATATCCTCTTTGAAGGCTACAATAATCTTCATAAAGGTGTTTTTGCTGTTATTTCTTTCTGATTCCTCTTCATTGCTCTGTTCAGGTCTTGTAGTTGTAGAACCATCAGTTTCTTCTGGTGTTGTCTTGTTGTTCTTTATATTGTTATATGTATTCTTGTGCTGGCATTTGCCCATGGGTTCAGTGGTTCACAATTAGTCACCTCCTAGTCTGTTGTGGCTAGGGGACTTGTGTGTCTCATTCGACTCTGAGCAAGGGGTCTGTTCAATCTTTGAATCTGCTCTGGATAGGGGATTGAGCTTCCAAGGCCCTCAGTTCTTATGTAACGATGCAGTTAGCTGTGGAAATGGGGCCCAGTTGGGCAATGCCTAGAGCCTTCTGCTGGGAGGAGTCTGAGATCAGACCTTTGGGCTTGAGCCTGATCTTGGAGAGGAATTCTCTGGACCTTGGCACAGGAGGTATGATCTGCTTGCCTTTGATTCTGCTCTGGATGGGGACATCATTTCAAAGCCCTTGGTCCTTGTCTGATGTCTCAGTTAGCCCTGGAAACAGGGCCCAGCTGGGCAGGGCCTAGGGCCTTGACTCTGTTCTGGATGGGGACCAATATAACTTTCAATAATAACTGACTAAAATCAGTTTTCCTTTCCTAATGAAGTAACACACAGTAGCAGATTTTATTACAAAAATAGGATTCACCTTTTTGTTGACCTCAGGAAGCTTGTCCCACCATTTGTGGTTGACAATACTTTAGAATAAATGGGTAGGGAAATATATTCTAAGTAAATAAAACTAAAAACCAAGATGGTATAGTAAATTTAGTATTTGCAAATGTAGAGAGCTGCGTGTAGCCACACCTTGCTTTCTCCCTGCATGAAAAGATGGCTGCTGGCTTCTGCCCTCCACCTTCCACATGGTGAGTGCTCTCAGTGACAAGCCATCCCATAATTGGCTAAGCTGAGGATCTGGCTTGCTTCCGAGTACCTGGGCCTATCAGTAGTTCCTACGTGGCGTACTGGGGTTGGCTGCCCAGAGGCTATTTAGGCTGCAGGCGGGTTTCCCTGTGGTCAGAATGGAAGCAGAATGAGAGATAAGATGTAGTAAGTCAGTCAGTACCTGTCATAAGTAAGTAAGTCAGAAGTCAGAATTCAAGGTTCCTGAATAAAACTGCTGAAAGAAGAGCCTGGGTGTCGCGTCTTCCTTGCAGGATGAGGTTGCGTGCACCATCAAATAAGACTACAAATTAAAACTCATCAGACAAAATAAGTTTTGTCTTATTTTGGTCATGTCATACACATTAAAAGCTTGTCCACCTAAAGAATATTCTAGCTCTAAACCTATAAACATCAAACAAGGTTCACCCAATTTTACTTAAAAAGTACAGATAAATATATAAAACCACAGGTTAATTCAACATAGTGTTTAACTTCAATACCTTAGTCTTACTACTATACAAGTTATCTGGATAGAGACCCACCACGGAAACATCAGTACAGAATATCTATATAGCATTTTTAACACAAAGAGCTGGCACCATGGCCATAAGAACAGAAATAGCTATTTTTGATCCCTACAAGATGCAACCCTAAAGATCAGTCCCTGTACTTCACCAGATAAGCACCATCAAGCCAATACTGTTAGTGCAGGTGTGGGTGAGTCAGCCTGAAAATGGTGACCATGGGAGAGCTGTTCCTATTTCCCATCTGGCAGACCAATGCTACAGCTGCCCAGGTACAGACCAGGATTATCACTTAGCCTGCTTGAACATCCATCCACTGCTAGAGCACTTGAAGGGACCTGACTCACAAACCTAGAGCTCTAGGATCTTCACAACACAGGAGACAGTGGGATGTCCAGGAAGAGTTCTAGTGGGGACTCAGCATCGAACATGTTGTGGACATCTAGGGTATCAAACAAGAACAATGATTCTTTGCAATGAACATTTCCAAGTAGAGAAGTATGGCCAAAGGGGTAATGGTATGACTTGTTGGGTAACACTGCAGATTCCATAATGAGATTTTTAATTTATTTCCATATATATATATATGTATATGTATATATACATATATATATTTCCTTTTCCCCCTTTTTTCTTGATTTTTGTTTTATTGTGGGGGGAGGGCTGCAGGGGTAAAGGGCAGATGCAAAAGGACAATGAATAAATGGAAGGGATCAAGATACATAATGTGAAAAGTACATGGAATAGAGTTTTAAAAATAAAATTTCAAATGCAAAAATTAAACGTGTTATTTTCAGTAGTCCATGGACCTTTCTCCCAAATAGATCATGTATTAGAACACGAAGCAAGTTCCCTAACCCTTTCCCCTGGCTTACAGCTTGGAGGCCGCTTGATTCCTGGAATTACTGTAAAAGACGTTAGCCAGCAGGAGTTCGTCACAGCTCTGACAGCCTTCCTCAAAAAGTCTGAAAAACTGAATGGGTGGACACAGTCAAGCTGGCCAAACATAAAGTGCTTGCCCCTTATGATGAAAACTGGTTCTACACACGAGCTGCTTCCACAGCACGGCACCTGTACCTATGCAGTGGTTCTGGGGTTGGCTCCATGACCAAGATCTGCAGAAAAATGATGTCAGGCCCACCCACGTCAGCAGAGCCTCCAAGAGTGTGGCCCGCCGGGTCCTCCAAGCCCTGAAGGGCTGAAAATGGTAGAAAAGGACCAGGATGGGGGCTGCAAGCTAACACCTCAGGGACTGAGAGATCTGGACAGGATTGCCGGACAGGTGACAGCGGCCAACAAGAAGCATTAGAACAAAGGCTGCTGGGATAATACATTGCCTCATTCATTAAAAAAAAAAAAAAGCAAGTTCCCTAAAATACCGAAAAGTTGCAATAATGCCCTGACCACAGTGGAGTAGAACAGTAGAAACTACAGACAATATATAAAAACTCCTAGTAGCTAAACAACATATTATTGAAAGATAACTGGGTTATTAAATAAATAAAAACAGTATTTAAAAAAATATCTTAGAATTAAATGAAAATACAGCACATCAAAATCTTACAAAAACAACAAGGGCAGTCCTAATGGCAATGTTTATAGCATTGTGTAACTACATCAAAAAAGATTTGAAAACTCTCACATTAATAACTTAATGATACACCTAAAGGCCTTGGCAAACTAAGAACAACTGAAACCCAAAGCAGTAGAGGGCAAGAAATAATAAAAATCAAGGGAGAAAGTCCTGAAGTGCAAACAGTGAATAAACCAAAAGATTGGGCTGAGACAAAAAAATGGTTCTTTGAAAAGATGAAGAGATCAACAACCCCTTAATTTACTAAACCAAGGGAAAAGATCCAAACAAATAAAATTAGATTGAAAATGGAGACCTTACAGCAGGTGACAAAGAAATCCAGAAAAAATTATAGAAATATATTTCAAAAATTTTCTATATTGCTAAACTGGAAATTTTAAAAGAAATGGATACATTTCTAGATACAGCATACAATAGATAAAATATAGAAACTTAATATCAGTGTAAGATTCAATACCCATTTCAAGTCAGTCATTCTCAGACAATGGCACAAACCTCCTCTTACTGTGAGAGGTCTGGTCTACAGATCTTTGGGTTGTTTAATTACTCAGCAAAATTTGGGACTACTGTTTGAAATGATGTGAAACTGAGTTAATATTGTAATTGTGTAATAAAGTTTGACCCCAAGTGACCTCCATGTACACTGAATTGTATCCTAACTGGGTGTATAAGCAAACTGTAAACTAGCTAAGAGCAAATGACTTTGTAGTCAACTAACTGAAATCTAGCTAATTATAGCTGCAAACCCGCAGCTATTGGACTTACACCTGCCCCAATAGACTGACATAACCTAAACATGCAATTGTACCAACAGAAAACCTTGACGTGTCTTTTCTGGTTATAAATACTGGTTATAATAAATATTCTTATCATGTTGGAAGCAGCTATGTTGAGGGAATCTCCATTTTGAAATGCTGTACCATTTGAGAACTGTTCCTGCTCACATAAACTGTGTTAAATTTAACTAGCCTCAGGTTTATTTATTTTTCCCAATAGGGCTTCCAAGTTTCAATTTATTTCAGTTCCTATGAACTCCTCAATGTAGTTTAATTGGTGAAAGCAGCATTCAGATGACTTGGGACATAGACACACACAGAAACACCCTCTTTACCTTAGTTGTTGGGGAATTAATAATAGACATGTTGATTATTGCACCATACTATCTACTGTGTACTTCAATTTTTGTCTCTTCATAAATAGTAACTTCACTGAATTAGGCTAGTGGTTTTTTTCTCATGTTGATGTAATGAGCAATCTCATACTAAAAATTTGTATTAAATAGCTTCTATATGCTTCTGATGTTTATGTGTTCAAGGACGGATATAGTTTAAACACGAGTTTATGTCTTAAAAATTTGTAAAATTAAAATCATCTTAAAGACAAGAGTTGAAACTATTTACATTAATCCTATAGTTCAACAGGTTTCTGTCAAATCAATGTTTACTTCTAATAATTACTAGATAGTGTACTAGATGTTTGACTTAAATTTATATTATTTGCTCATGGCTAGCATTTTTTGCTTCTTTCAAAAGCTATTATATGAAAGAAAAATTAACTTGATATGCAGGCATTAATTTTGTTTTTTTGTGTGTGTATGTGTGTAGAGGTTTGAATGTGAATGTGTGCATGTATGTGTGTATAAATACATGTAAATGTATGCATGTATGTACATGGGTGTATATGTTAGTGTGTGTGAATATATATCTGTGGATATGTATACATGTTTGTGTACATGTGCGTGCATATGTATTTGTGTGGGAGCTCAAACCCAAAATTCTTACATATATTACATAGCTGCTTTACCTACATAGCCCTGCAGAGTACTTTTAAACCATATATATTTGACGGGAAAAATTAACCCATCTGTTTCTGATTTTTTCCACGAACCTAATAAAACTACTATTTTAAAGTGCCATTTAATAACCTCTGAACTCCTTTGAGAATTTCTAAATGAGAAAGTTAAAAAGACCTTTGAACCAAATATTGATAGTAAATAAAACCTAAACATTAGGTTCTGCACTTTGGATCTTAGAAACTAGGCTATAACTAGCATCTAAACACAAGGCAGGGACTTTGGTGGAGCTGAAGTTAGGAAACCTCTGTTTCTAGCTTTTGGAGGATGCCTAGGCACTGTCTCATTATGTGTGGTATCCATAGTAGTTATTTTCAAACAGAGTTCCTTGTCACACACTATTATTAAGCTTATCTTCAGGTTTTAATGGCATCACTGCTTTTTCTTTACCTTTTCTAAATAATATTCACAATAAAATCTTCTGCAGAATCACTGAACACACACGCGCGCGCGCACACACACACACACACACAGACAGAGAGAGAGAGAGAGAGAGAGAGAGAGAGAGAGAGAAAGAAAGAGAGAGAGAGAGACTGACTTTCTTCCCTCTGTATTTGATTTTGAAACCTTACAAAGAAGGAACATACAAGGATTGAGTTACCAGTATATAAAAAGACAAATCTAAAATTCATAAAATCCATAAACTTAAAATCTTATTGAGAATATAAGTAAAAAGGCAGATTAATACCTGTATATCTGAAGTGCTGCAGATGGCTCTTGTAAGTAGAATGACTATGGTGATAAGTAGTAATGTGGTTTAAGTGGGAGGATGCTAAACTGATCACTGAAGAATGTTCTGTTCATTGGCTTGCCATCATCACATTGCATGTTCATGATTCCTGAGCAGCTCTGAAGCCTTTCATAGTTGCTATAGCAAAGTGAACACACATCCAGTGTGCCTTCAACAGCACATCTCTGTTAGATTTTGATCACCTTTGTGGAAGCATCTCAGAAATCTAAAGTTTCATGGTGATGTTGGGCTGAAAGCACAGAATTCATGGGCTCTGGAGTTAAGTAAACATTTTACATAAAGTCATCAATTTTTAATCATAAAATCATATTTTATTTAAAAGAAAGACCATCTCGTGGATGATGGAGACAATTTTACTTTTTATTCATATTTGTTTATTTATTTTGTTTTTTCTTGAAAGATTTTCTCTGTGTAGCAGTCCTGGAACTTGCTTTGTAGATCAGGGTTAGGGTTAGGGTTAGGGTTAGGGTTAGGGTTAGAGATCAACCTGCATCTGTCTCTCAAGAGCTGTAACTAAAAGTGTGTGCTACCACCACCACAACATCCACCACCACCTTCTAAACTTTATTTGTAATTTTTATTAATTTATTTTTAAATGTCATTGAAATCAGATTCTTCTCTCATATAATACATTCAAACCACATTTCCACTCTTTCGAATCCTCAGACCTTCAAGAAACAACAAATAGGACAAAACAAGATGCAGTAGACATAGAAAAAGCCTTCATATCGAGGCTGCACAAGGAAACACAATAGAATGAAGAGTATTTTAATAGTAGGCAAAGAGAAAAACATCTGCCGCCCCCATTGTTTGAAATTCCACAAAAGCACCAAGCTAGCAGTTGTAACATATATGCAGAGGACCTACCTGATGCAGACCCATGCTGGCCCCAAGTTTGCTTCTTCACACTCAGTAAGCCCAGATGAACCCTGCTTTATTGATTTGATAGGACCATTTCTCCTGGTATCTTCCTTCTTCTCTGTTGCCTAAAATCTTTTCAACCCCTTGTGCAGGGTACCCTGAGCTTCAGGAGGGGGTACATGATGGAGACCTCCAATTTGGTTTTTCTTCCTGCACAGTATCTGATTGTGGTTCCCTGCAACCACTCCAATCTGCTGCCAGAGGAAGCCTCTCTGATGACAGCTGGACAACTGCTATAGGAGTATAGGAGAATATCATTAGGAATCATTTCAATTTTTTGCTAGTAGTGTTTGGTATTGATGGGTACAATTTTAAACTGAAGATCTGCTATTATTTATACTAAATTAGAGAATGTCTCAGATATTAACACTTTCTTTTTATTATAGTGAGCAAATTCCTGATTTATGCTGTTCATATGCTTTTGAGAAGTGAGGCTATTTTTTTACTTTCTAGACTGAAATGTTTTCTTAGATCTCCAATAATGGTCAACTCTCCAGAGCTCAGTGTTACAGGTGAATAATTCAATATGTACTGATGTCTATTTCTTATTCTAAATGTTTCTTTGTGAATAAAATATGTTAGTTGAAAAAGGCCATTTAAAATAAGCATCACTTTCACATCATTATTCATTATATCTCAGACAGTAAACAACAAAATAATATGCTCAGACAATAGAGTCAATACTGAGTCCAAGGTATAAATCAGCCACTAGTGCTCATGTATTTTAACTCCAGGAAGTGTTTGATAGACTGACTCACTTACTTCATGGTTTTCCTCTGAGTATAAAGACAAGTAATAATTTTTTAGTTAAAATAAATTTTAGGAGCTTCTCTTAGCAGTAGATGGTGATTAACAAAGACAGAAAACTAGTCATTGGTGCAGAGAGTAAGAGAATGGAGAATGCTCCGCCATAAATGGCCCTCTATTTCATATGTGTTCCTCTCAAGGTTCAAAGATTATTGTGGAAGTGGGTTCAGAAAAAATGTAAGGGCCAGAAGATGTGAATGACTACAAGGAAACAATGTCTTCTGTACATAGAAGACAACTGTAAATATGAATTCATACAATTCACAAGACATGTGCAACTCAAGTCAGACAAAATCCCTACATGTAGAAAGAAGGTGGACATGGATAGTACCCCATGTTAGGTTCCCATTCTAGCTTGGGAGATGTTGACAATTGAAAGGTGCTAGAAACTGTGGGGTCTGTTTTCTCTGAAAATGTAGCCCTTGGTAAGTTGAGAAGGCTCCAGTAGAAGGCCATATAGCAAAGAATGCATAGAGAGCACAAATTGAATTTAGTGGATCAAGGAAAAAATGGTCACAACTTTGGTTGGTTAGAGAAAAAGAAAAGAATATAATCAAAACATATATGAAATTCTCAAAGAGCTAATAAAAAATTTACAAAACCCCAGTGGTATGACTAAAAGTAAAAGAAAGCAGGGGGCAAAATTGTTGTGTCCATTTTGAAATTTGACATTTGTACAAAGTCATGGTTGACTACCTAGATTCCTAGTTTTCTCAACAGAGCATAAATGCAGTCAGATCCAAACTTAAAATGATAAATAACTCCAATGTCATACCTCCTCACAACCAGTACTGATCTCTAGTTTAAAGTACATTCTTTCTGCAATAGGCCTCTGGGTGTCAGGTGCATAGAACTGACTCCAAAATGTTTGGAAGGTATTTATGAAATATACATCCATGTTTATGAATTTAATTGTTTGATCCTGTCCTACAGTTTCTTTCATAAAAGAAAGGAAGAATTTACAATGCTACACAATTTTCTCTTCCTAAAAAAGACTTCAAAACTACTTCAAAAATAAAATAAGAATATTCATTTTGTAATATGTTAAAATATTTGAACATTGATATCATTATGATATTAAAAAAATGAGAATTTTTCTGATTTACTTCTGTACTTGTACTTCCCATACAAGTTGTCAGTTACATGAGTTTAAAGCATTATGTTACTGTTTAAAACAATCCTGACTCATTTTAAGAAATCATATTTTGTTTTAGCTTTTATCACCTTATTATAATAAACTGAGGTAACAAATTTTATTCTGAAAAAGAAGTTTGATCTCTCAAAAACAGGTGATGTAATGAAAAGTCTTGTCTCTAATAAATGAGATCAAATGGGATAACTGATATTTTTAAATTTAATATTTAGTGTGTGTGTGTGAGTGTGTGTGTGTGTAACAGGAGCCCACAGAGGCCATAAGAGAACATTTGATCTCCTGGAACTGTGGTTCTAGGGTTGTAAACCACTGTCTATGTGCCGGATACTGAAGTCAAGACATCTGCAAGGACAATGAACTCCTTAACCACTAAGGCACATATTTAGCCACTATTCTTCTTTTAAAAAGTGATAATAGTGTGTGTGTGTGTGTGTGTGTGTGTGTGTGTGTGTGTGTGTGTGTATGTGTGTGTGTGTGTGTGTGTGTGTGTGTGTCTACCTAGCTGAAAAGTAAGTGCTTGATAATTTGGTCAATCTTGTGTTCAACTAGTATTGACCCCCCCAAAGACATTAACTTGTACTTTAAATGAAAAATGAACTCAATTAATATTGATTACCAAATAGATGAGATGCTCAGTCCTGAATGTTATTCTATTTTTGTAAATAGAGATCTTTGAACTTCAGTATTATTAGTTTAAAAGGAGGGAAAAGAAAAGCAGACAAACAGGATAAGTATAGAAGGTAAAGCTTAGATGAGAAAAATTCAGTAGGGAGGAAACAATAGCTTCTATGGGAGAAGGATTATAATTTCAGGCATCATGGTCAAGTGTACACTCAGAGAAGATGTTTGAGTAAGGGCTTGAGGAAGGTAAGGGAGGACATCATTCACATAGAAGCAACTGGCACAGTGCAGAACAACTTGCAAAGCAGAATGAAAAATGCAACAAAAGCAGGCAGTAGGAAGGATCAGGTCATGTCCAGCACTGAGAAGACTTTGATTTTAAGCTCAAAGGAAGAAGCAGCTTTTGGAAGCATTTTAATACAAAACTGCTGTTATTATTGATGGTTTGCAGAAATTACTACAATTACAATGTCGAAACTGGACTTAAAGTAGATGAAACAATAGAAATGGATGCAGTTATGAAGCAATTGCAATAATTCTGACAGGAAGGAGGGTGAAGGAGTCTTGTAAGGACTAGAGAGTAGTGTCGGTCAAGACCCCAGCAGCAAGTATGGAGCACATTAAAAATTTTGAGAACTAAAGGTTTTTTTTTTTAAATATAAAGTTAATTATGAAGTGTGGGTGGAATGTAGAGGAACCACAAGGGATATTGTAGTAATCCAGGGTGAGTCATTTTTACTCTCCTTAGATTCAAAGGGTTAGTGAAGATGGTGGTTCCAGAACTTGACAGAAGGACAAAGTTATGTTGAGAAGTTCTCTGGAGACGAGCAGGGACACAGCCATCTCAGATGACCTCACAGAGTGCACACGAACTCTTGACACCATGACTTCAACAATTGCTTTCTGCCACCCTGACTCTTATCATAGTCAGACCCCCTTGGCCAAACCCATGCAGGAGCCAGAGACAAGAGAATCACGCGGCTCTGCTGAGGCTCAGCTTTCTCTTTCCTCCTCTTTCCCTTCCTCTTTCATCTGGGTGGAAAGCTTGTGAATTCCATACAAAAATATCAACCGCACTTTAGGACAGGCTTCATACTCAAAGTTCGTGATTTTTGTTCTTTTTTGTTTGTTTGTTTTTGAGGTTTTAATTTTGGTTTTGGCACTTTTTGACCTAATTGTTCTTTTTTTTTAAAATTTCTTTCCTTTCCTCCTCTTTCTCCTCCTTCTCCTGCTCTTAAGAGACAGGGTTTCTGTGTGTAGCTCTGACTATCTTAAACTCTCTCTCAAGACCAACCTGAACTTGAACTCAAGAGTATTTGCCTCTGTGTGGTGATATACTGTATATTTAATAAAAATAGTCTGAAATATCAGAGGACAGAGCCACCCACATAGGCAAGCCTGGAAGGTTAGGGAGTGGTGATCCATGCTTTTAATCCCATCACTCTGTATCACTGTAAGTTCAAGGCCAAACAGAGCCAGGTGGTGCTGGCACACATCTTTAATTCTAGCTCTGGGAAAGTTGATCCAAGAATTGAAATAGCTGGGCAGGAAAAGAAAGATTAAAGGAGAAAGCAAAAGTCCTTTCCCTCTGTATGACAGGTCAGTCAGCCTGGAGACCGGTCAGTCTGAGGACTTGTCAAGATAGGACCTATCCTTTTAGCCTGTTCATCCTGAGGGGTTGGCTGAGTGAGAATCGGCTGTGGTTTGTTCCCTATCTTTCTTATTGTTCAGCTTTTATCCCAATATCTGTCTTCAGTTTTTATTGCAAATAGAATTCATGCAATACCTCTGCCCATCCCTCCTAGTAGATTTGTTTTTAAGAGAGAAAGTTTAATAAATTGGGAGATAGAGAGGATCTGAAAAAAGTTAGAGAAAGGGAAATGAAATCATGATTAAAGTATGACAAAACTTAAATCTAGCAAAAATATGAATAGAAATAGACCTACACTATATTGCACAAATATGACAATCTTTGTTTCTATTTCCAGCCATGTACTAAAATTTGTAACTTTAATTGCCTTCTGTAGGTCTCTGTTTATTTCTCCTACACTTGGCTAATGCCACCTTAGTATTCTTTGTCACATAGGGTGATCTAAAACTTTACTTGTGGGAGTGTGGGCCTGCAGTGGTTTTGTCTTTTGAAGGCTGCCACTGTTATTCATTGGTTAATGATGTTAGGTCAGAGAGATACTAACATGTACTCCAGTAGATACATATATTCTTAAAGCAAGCCTATTGCACCCATTGTATAGTAACATTTTATTTCATTCTGCGTGATCAGGTATAGTAAACCACCCTGGATACTATAGGGGCTCTATTCTCTGCTTGTTGACTCATTGATGCAAAGAATCAACTGTCTAGGATAAATTTTAGTTTATAATTAATTGCATTCTTGATCCTGCTTTTCAGATGTATTCTCTAAACAGCAAGACTTCTAAGGATACTGAGCCTTAGGTTGTGGGATTGAGAAGAAAACTTTTTCAGTTGAGCTATTGGATACTAGAACTGTTTAAATAAAATACAAAATGTGTTGGCCAGATGCTAAAGACATACGTTATCTATAATATAGCATTAAATATTCAAGGTATTGATTTCAACTGTTTTTTTCAAAAATTATTATTCTTTTAGTTGGTCAGCTCCTGCTTTCATAAAGCCAACTACTTCTGTGTGACTGGCCATATGGTGATTTTCTGGTAGGGAATACATTATCCTATGATTTTTTTTGCTACAAGATAAATGTCCTCCCTGAAGGCAGTGTTTTTCCCAATGTCATGGCAACAGGTATATCACATAGCAATTCCACAAATGCTGATGTATGCAGTTCTGGAAGGCAAAGGAAGTCAGCATCCTGAATTTATGCTTATACCTTTGAGGTTGTATTTCTTGCATAAGGGGCCAATAGGCTTCAGGCTGGATTGTCAAGGGAAATAGTAGACTGCTAGATTATTTGCATCTGTTTTGATGTTGACCATACCTAGCATGGCAGTATATAGGTATACTCTGGTGAGAAAAAACATTGCCTTTGTGTGGATTTTCCATTTGTTTCTACTTTGATTTAACAACAACATTTAAGTAGAATCTGATTATCCGAAAAACAAGACATATCTTCACTCCAGTACCCTTAGATTCAGCAACTCTTCTTTGGGTTAATCAACTATCTGCTGAGGAATAGGTACAAGTAATAAGGAGGTTTATCCAAAGCCTTAATTACTTGCACACTTTTTTTTCATTGTAGTTCGAGTACATTCAGAATGGGCTATATGAATAAATGGTTCAATACGTCACATTTAAAAACTCTGTATTTTGCTTTCAAAAGCCAAAGTAATTCCTCAAGTATTGTTTGTCTTATTGAGATGAGTAGTTGGAGAAATTTGACCCTTCTTTTAAAGAATTTGAGGGTTTTCATATTGTTGGGACAAGAGATTTATTTCTTGTTAAGAAAGGGAAGAAGACACTTACCAGATCAAAACTATATACCGGATACTGGACTTTATATCATATTACTACAATGAATATTCACTGTTCGATAATTTATCTTTTTTTCCAATCTTGTATTTAATGATTTTTTATGTTTGATTAACATCCATTTGGTGTTGTTAGGACAAGCGATATATAAATTAAGCATTTGTACTAGAAGGTATTATCTCTGCATTTTGGATGATTTGGTAGTTGAATACCACCATGATATGGGAGACAACACAAATGGTAGATATTTGTGTATTTACTCATTTGCCAGTTTTTGCATTTTTGTGGTTTGGAAATTCATTGGAATTGGGAATATAAAGAATCATAGCATTATCTATATCTAATGAAATGTTCTCACACCATGCCTCAGAATTTTAATCCAATATTGTCCTTGTTTCAGCAAAAATGACTTTCTTAAGTTAGACATTTAAAAGGCAAGAAAGCACTTCAATACTTATAACCCCCAGCCATGTCTGCTTTGTGACCAAGAAAGACAAAGAACCTCTTCATATCTACAATAAAAATTTTTGGGTTACTTATCCTTAATTCTATGCACATAATTTAAAATTTTATTTCCATATGTATATTATGTAGAAATATAAAAAGAGAGGAGACTCTACAGCTGTAATACTAGCTCATATTGGCAGGCACTGTAGTAAACAATGCAAGGCTTCCTTCTTAGTACCTTACCTTTCACATGCTCTGCAGTCCACTTGAAAGGGAGTGATTAGAAAGCTTTGGATGTCTCTTGGCCAATTTCCTCACTTCATATTAAATCTTTACAATTTTTAGTGGTAGTTACTGTCATTCAGATTAACAATAAGCAAACAGGTGACACATTCAGAGCAGGGCAATTAAGAAAAGGGCCATTTTCAAAGCAATTATTTATAAAAGTATTGTGGGGCACAAGGAACTATGAATGGCAGTTTTCATGGCTTATTGTTAAAATCAGCAGATTTATTCTCAGGTCAGAGGAATAGAGCGTGAGGTTTTCTAAAACCCAGAAAAAAAACTCTTTATCAATGTAGCTGAATTGAGAAAAGCATAGCTTAGCAGGACTGCAGGTTGGGTGTACACACGACAACAGCAACAACAAAACCCCCAAAAGACCACATTTATGCCTATTGTGTTATATAATGATAGAATTGGAAAGGCAAAGAATTTTATTTGCTTCAATTATAATAATATAATATATGTAATAATGTAATAAATGTAGGATAATTTTAAGCTGTTCTTCCTCATCAAGTTACAGAAGGATTATATTTAATAAAAGTGAGACAATTCTGTCCCTGTTGTTTTAGACCATTAGGTGTGCATGGTTTTTTGTTTGTTTGTTTTTTGTTTCTTCAAAATGGAAGATTTTGGTTTAGTGTCACACAAATGGAATTGATTAAAGGATTTATATTTTTCATAGTTTGCTTTTAGGAGTTCAAAATTCAGCTCTCATTCTAAGAGTTCATCCAAGAATTTCAGTTTCTAGTCATTCTTCAGTATGTAGAATTGAGGCAGAACCTCCTAGAAGATATTGAATGCATCATCTACTACTCATGAGGAATAATATACACAGTTTGGTCTTTGTCATTACCCTTTCCTGGCTTATTTTATATTGATCTGAAAAGCACACATCTTGAATCTCTGGCACATATGTCATATGAATTTTGATAGAAACTAAGAATGAACATGTTTCAAAAGTAGGCCATGGTGAGGTCTGTTCCTATATTTCTGTTTTCCAATAGACATGATTGTCTTAGTTTCCACTCTTGAACAAGGAAAAGGCTCCATTTAATGACACATGTAGGTAAACAGTAGATGCAACACATTGGTCTTATATGTGTAAGAGCTGCTTCAGTCCTTGTATCTGGTCTAATTTATCTTCCATATCAAAATAACTAATGAGATAAAGTTTACTTATTTTTTTTTAACTTCTTATGTTTGTGGCAATGTGGTGGGGCTTTTGTACATACAATTTCTTTCAATTTCTTTAAGTCTAACAATATCATTTGAAGTAAAAGTTTTCTAGATGAACAAACTGGGCCATAGAAAGTTTAAATAATTTACCAAAGACATTAAACTTGTTAATCATCTAGATGTAAACTTAGAAAATTATCCCCCTGACTATCACACACACACACACACACACACACACACACACACACACACACACACACACAAAAGAATCCATAAGAGCATTCATTTTCCTGATAGCTTTGTTTCCTTTCATGTATCTTGCACAGTTACTCCAGAAATACATTTACTGCCATCAGTTAAAGGAACCATCTTGTTGGCCTTGTGTGATTTGTCTGATGATTGCAAATGGAAGTGGATCATTAAGATGCTTCTCACACAGAAGAAGCATCGTGTTACTTATGAACAAACTAAAACTTCATCATGTTGCCATTCAGTTAGTCTGATGGTTGAGGCTAAAATGCTGTTTGCTATGAAATCACAAATTCATTCCCTATCTGTAACAATGCACATTTTGTCAGTTGTGTGGTTCTAAAAAAGCATGCAGGTATGTTTTTGTTGGAGACATCTTTTGAGAAATTTCTCTTGGTAAATCCCCTAATCTTTATATTCTTTAAGGCAGCCATGTGAAAAATAAGACCATCCCAAGCAATATGAGGCATCTGGCTGCATTCTGATAACTGCTTCTACTGTGAGAAATTCCATTTGATGTGCCAACAACTGGGAATGTCAGCTCAAAGTGGGAAAGACTTACTGGGTGCAAATATCTTTTTAAGAATGCAACAAAAAGATGTGTTTTGTAGTCGAGAGTCAGGAGCATTGATCAGAAATTTTGCCTGTGCTGTAGAAGAACTGACTAAGAACATTTTTGATAAATGACTCTCTTTTTAATTCTACTTAATTCAAAGGGTTCTGGGTAAAATCTATGGAAGGAAATTCATGCAGGAAAGAGGGTGGGGATGGAAAATAAAAGTTCAGGCTTAACTCCCAGTCTATGGATAAGAAGGAATTTGAATATTAATGCACAACCTTGAGAATGAAATGCTCTGACCAGCAACCTTAAGTGTTGGCTGCTGGCTGGGGACTGATAAGGAATGCTGGGTGGGGGGTGGGGGTGGGGCAAATCCTGGGAGTGACTTGTTCCCAGGCAGGCTTCTCATCTCTGGCTGGCATAAGAAAAAATTACAAAGCATGATTCAGAATCTAATTTTATCAGCTGGCGATTGGCTCCCACGAGGCTCTGGCCTCACAATGTTCTATTAAGTAATGGGAATTGGACTGTGCTCTTTTTCTCTGCTACATGCCTGCCACCCCATTTTCCTTCACAGCTCAGTCCATGTCACCAGTAGGTGCAGAAGTGTGCTGCTTACACTTATATTCTAAAAGGCATTTGTAAATATCTTAGCAATGTCTGGATACAAAGCACCTGGGATACCAGCATTACATTGGCTTTAAATTTTTATTTTATTTTTTTGAGTTAGTGTGTGTTTAACATATAACCTTATCAAGATGGGAAAATGCCAGACTGGAATAGGGACATTTCAATTAAACCCATCTACTTAGCTAACCTTATTTGATGGTCTTTTATATACTGGCTTTTATATAAAAGTAAAGGGTAAACTTCCATGCAGAGAGGCCAAGTAAACACAAAGTGTGAGAAATCATTTGGTTTATGTTAACTTCACAGAAAGAGGCCTGAATGAAAATTGACTCTGTAACACACTTTTTTCTTATGTGATTGAATGAGTGCCTGATATGTGTCAAAACATCTGTTTGTCTTCTATAAAATGATGGATATCATCAGTGATGAAATTCATTTTTTAAAAGTAGTAATTTGCACATCTACAAAAGGTGGCATTATACGTCCAAGGGACCAAAATATGGGCTTCATTATTCTCTTACATAACTCAACAGGAGTTAGTTTCTGAAAGAGTTATGAAACATGACCATTTCTCCTCTGTTTTAAGACTTTTGGAACTTTGTTATTCTCTCTGGGTTCCAGAATGTACAGAAAATATAATTAATGAGCATGGGTAATGTGTTCACTGGACAAAAAGAATCTAAAGCTGAAAAGAAAACATTTTAAAGAATATTTTTTTCTGTCAAAATCAAATCACAAGATCCATTCTTGTTCACCAGAACAATTTCCCTAAGAATTTTTAAGAACTCCCCAATAAAACCATTTACATTCTTACCTTTTATCCTTTCCATCTCCAGGCTCTGTATATTTCATGTAGAAAATATCATCTTCTTGTCAAAGCCAAAGTCTTACACAGACCATCAGAAGACCCAGCTCTGTTTGTCATGAACTAACCATATCAAAGTGAGTGAGCAATAACCTTCTGGATCAATCTTGTCATTGTAGGCATAAGAAGATATAAGTCAAACGGTCACCTGGCAGACAGTGTCTAGTGATATTTCAGATGGCCTGTGGAGTTTCTTAAAACTTGTGTTTGACTTGTTTAAACTTTTTCAGTTTTCTGTAGTCCTTGGTACTCAGTTTCTCTCTCTCTCTCTCTCTCTCTCTCTCTCTCTCTCTCTCTCTCTCTCTCTCTCTCTCTCTCTGTGTGTGTATACTTGTATATCAGTCATTTCTTTTCACATGAGAAACAACCTTAAAATTTATTCTTAATGGACTTAAATATAGGTTTAATGACTCTTAGCTCAGTTCAATATCATAGGGTCAGTAATTTGATGAACATAGCTGTATAAATCTGTTGATCTAATCTGGACTCATTTATGTGTGGTCAACTGTCATTTAGTAAGATAGTATTTCTAGCCCTGGGCATATGTCTTTTAGGACAAATGATATTTCTGATCAAACTCATCTTCCAAGAAAATTTGTTTGATCACCCTATGACAGCTCCTAGGTCTGTGTTCTACTGCTGTGACAGATAAGCAGCACTACTACTGTTAGGAGCTGTCACTCAAGGCAAGTGACAGATATGAATGGAGAGTCAAAGTGTAGAAACAGTCTCCAGCTCTGGAAGGGACAATCAAATATTATTTTCATTTTTTAAAATCTAATTCCTTCTGTCTGTAAACACTTATTTTTGAAGTCTTGTCATATGTAACCTTAAATATAATTCTGGATTTTTGAAAGAGAAGCAAGACATGCCTACACAGAATAAGCAAATGGACACTTCTATACCAGAGGTATGACTACGGTGCTCAATAACTTGTCTCAAACTATAATCATTTTTAAAGAACTACCGGCAAGTGAAAATCACACTAACCACAATTCTACGAATTTTTGGAGACTTCTGCCCCAAGTGACTAAATTGTTATGCAATGAACTGCTGGAAGCTTCTGAATTTGAGTGATGCTCTTATTATATAACAGCCCTTCCATGCAATGGTTGTCAGCATGAGGACAGGGGTTTGGGGTTGTTGAGCCAGACAATGTAAGTCTGCAACTCTGTGCCTGTATTTTGCCAAAGACAAAGCAAAACCTGAACTAATTTCAAGGTTTGAAACTTATTTCTAGACTTTTCTTTTGAATTTTCTCTAACTACTCATAGTATAAAGTGATGATTTGGGGGAAATTCCCTTTAGGTAGGAAAGTTGACTAACTGTCTCCTGTTTGCACATATGAGTAGTCCAGGGAAGCCATTGATGTTCTGTAGGAAATAAGTCCCAAGGAGAATAAGACCTTTGTGGTAAAATAAAGTATAAAAAGGATGTGTAAAACTGAAGAGTCCCACAAGTGCTTAGAAAGGCCATAGTTCCTAGGAGTTAATACCATTCAAATGAAAGCAATAAGATGCTATTTACTTCCTCCATTTTCTATAATGAAGATTGGACTATCCCTGAATGGAGGTAAGTACATTAGAGCTCTAGTGATAAGATTTAGAAAGGCATGTTTTAACAACCTCTCCAGGTGACTATCACACCTTCAAAATGAGGACCTCTGCTCTCTGAGGCTGAGAGTTGTTTCATAGTTTTGGAAAGGGAGCTGACAAGCCAAATCAAAAGAATCATTTCATTTAAAATAGCAGCAAAGTTAGCTAAGATTTCTGGCTTATGAAACTCATACATAGGATGGAAAATTATAAAATAAAGGAAAGTGAAGAAAGGTCTTTATTGCCACACTGTCATAAATTTAAAAACCCCAAACAAATAAAAGTATAACAAAATTGTTGAAAGAATTTATTGAATATTAGGGAAAAAATGTCATTTAATTTTGCCATAAGAGAAAATTCAATAATTATTTTATCTGAAAAATAAAGCAACCAAGGTACACAGAAATCTGTTAAGATGATTTATTTCGATAAAAGATTAAAGAGAGTTGTAGCTTTTGTATATTTGAGGAGGAAGAGGGAACATACACATACAAAAGACAAAATTCTCACTTTAGAAGAGGGGTTAACAAAGAAAACAAAAGTAAAATAAAGTAATAAAGTAACAAAATAATCATATGGAATTAACAATGAATGATCAAGGTTATATTGCTACAAAAATGACAGAGTTGGAGTACAAAGACAATTTTTTAAATCTCCAGTATATCTTTATCTCTCCCATGTTACATGATTTCTTCATATTCCCATGCCAAGTCTTGAATTGTCATCATATTTTTTAGACAGGCAGGATAGATGCAAACTTACTTCAGTGGGCTGAACTCACTCCTTGTGTTAGAAAATCTTCCAAGGGTCCTTTCTGTTGCTTCATACAACTTCAAACAACTTTATTCAACACAGTCGAACCTCAGATATTACCTCAGCAGCCCTCCTGGATCCCCACTCAGCATTAGGGTTTCATCAGTAACAGAAAGAACTGATTCATGAAGTATCTTTTTCAGTGACCTCTTCATGTCTTTCACGAGAAGCTCATCTGTGCTCTCTTCCTTGGTTCTGCTTCTCTTTAAAACTTTAGATTCATATTTTTCCTCCTATAACACTAAAGAACTGCAGTTATATCACCATGTTTTTATGTTGCAATTTTATCTAGATTATCAAATGCTGTCAGGAGACTCTAACCTCCCTTGTTCACCCCAAAAAACTATTTCTAATACTTTACACAAAACAGGAGTTTTCTAAATGTTTGTCTGTGATTCAAGTTTTTGTTCTGTGTAAATAAGAATATTTACTACATGTCAATGTCAGCCTTCATGTTGGTTGTTTTGATAGCATCTGAAGACCAGATGTTCTGAATGTAATTAATTACTTTCTCCTCATGATCCCATTTCTCTTGCTGTATTTTCTGTCCTAGTTACTGAAAATAATATTAATTCATGTCTAAATAAAAAACCTTCTGAATTTGATATGTTATTATTTTACCTCCCATATTTAGTTGTCTACTTTGAAGTTTAATTGATGTTTTCATGGTCATACATAGATAATTTCTGCATCTTTACCATCCTTTCCGACTACCAAGATTTTGCTTCTTATACATGTGCTGCTCTGTGCTTTCCTGCTGGTGCCTCTTGCTTCTCACTCATGTCCTCCAAACAGCCTCCAGAGTTGACCTTAGCAAGTGTCATTTCTTTATGTTCTTTGTTTAAAATTGATAACAAAAAACCATTTGATGGCTATTAAATCCCTTTGCTTTTCCTCTGTCTGTCTCACCTTTGTCCCATCTCCCAGACTCCCAAACACACAGTTATGATCTTGCAAGTATTTTCCTATTTCATGCTTTGGCCTAGTTTAAAACTCTTCTTCTATATCACTCTGCTAATCCAAACTTTATGTATCAGGTGTGATACATGACAGCCTACCCCTATTGTCATTATTATTTCTGTTAAAGGCTAAGATCGAATATTCAGTTTCTCTGCAACTTTACCCTGATCTCCTAATGGATAATAATAAGTAATTTCTCATGTTCAATTTTGCTAACAAATCACCACTAAAAAAAACTTAATGTTTTATGTTACATTTATCTTTTACTTATCTTTTTTTTCAATCATCTTTATATCTTACATGCAGTCCATACTTGCTCTCCATATCACTTACATATTCCCACGTGGTAATGGCTTCTTCTAAGTATCAAAAATAAAGGGTTTCTTTTACATAATTATGTTAAACAATTAATATAATAAAGAGTTTATATTATTTTATTTTCTTATTTCAGCTCACAAGAGCCTACATAAAATTCAAGAGAGGCTTCTTCAAGAGAGGGTTTGTTTATCTCTTGCCATTCTTGCTACCCAGAAGGAAAGAAGCATGAAGCAAAGAGAAGCTATGTCTTCCCTAGACTTGTTCATTTAGTCAAAAGAAGGCAATCATTCAATAATTTTAAGATGCTCACAAGGCTTCTCATCCTACACTGGAAAGTAATGTACAAAAAGAGATAGAACAAAGGAAGCAAAACCCCTGGGATCTAGTTCTAGATGGTCTGTTCCAAGAAAGAATGAAGTACCTTTTATGATTAAGGTACAGAGGCAGGTAATGCTTCCTATTATTAACAAGTTGCTGTCATCAGCAGCATCATTATGGTGTCTGAGCCATGTAGGTAGAGCCTAGGCATGACTCATGGTGAGATCATCAGTGTGGTCCAGGGGGTACTGGAAAAGACAAAGGCTGAGGCCAGTCAGGGAAGTGCCAAGGAAAGTTGGCTTTTGAGTCAACTCTAATCTCTACAGGATCTGAATGGGGAAAGCCCAGAATGTCTCTGTGGCCAGTGCTAAACAAGTCAAATATTGATTAACTTAAAATCTTTATTGAATAAAGAAATTTTTATACAAGATTTAATTACAGAAGAAAAATGGTAAAATAAAATAATTTTCTCTCTTTATAAATTTTGGCTGAAACTGTTTTTGTGTCTTTATCAGGTACACTTTCAGAGTGTGATGTTTTTTATGTATGTCTTTGTGTACTACTGATGTGTCTTTGTGTACTACTCTATGGGTTGTTGGGTTAAATAGAGACATACATTACTTAAATGAGGCGGAAGACTGTCTTTTAGAAGCAAAGCTTAGTTTCAAATGTCTGCTTTGCTCCCAGTTTTGAAATAAGTTACAAAGCAATTGTAGACTATCCATAGGCATAGTACATATGTTTTACAGATTCAGAGAGACTTGGGGATTCCCTATTTCTATCAGAAAGACACAGGTTAAAGGAGCCTCACAGAAGCAATGACACAAACAGTTGCTTGACTTTCTGATGCCTAGATTCAATCTCTCTTTTTAGAATTAACACCTTTAAACTGCTTCAAGTTATTGTTTGTTATTCAAAAATCATATCTCATAAAAAAATCACTTTCAATTCTGTGTAAGTTCATTGTGTCCAAAACGCAGCCAATGACAAGTTGTTTTATCTCTTTTTTTGTATTTGCAGTACATGCTTATATAAATTGATAGCTCCACAGTTAGCTAAAAAAAATGATTTAATTAATTTTAAATTACTTCCCACATGTTTACATGGAGAAGAATAAAAGTCTAATGGGAAACAAGAGGCAAGATGTTACTTGCACCTGGAGTCTTGTGTGAATCATAGAAAAATATTAATTTGACTCATTTATAAGGATTTCCTCTGTATTGAGTGGTAAATTATTTTTCTATATACTGTCTCAGTCTTGTTACTCCTGAGTCTCATAGTTTATTTTTCCTTCTTGCCTTTTCCAAATGAAGTTTTAGACTGTATTCGGATGTCCACTGTGATATAATATGGAGGCCTGAAGCATAAATTAGGAGGCCAGTGTTTCTGCTTGAGTTTGGCCGTGGATTTGCTATGTGGGTTTCATTCTAATAACAATCTTCAGAGGCGTCAGGATCAGCACCTAAAGAAATATACAGGGGATTGAATGCAGTGATGTCTAAGGCTCTCCTTGGCATGAATATTAGATAGAAACCTTTAGTCCCTGTTGGAATACATTTTACATTGGCTGTCAGAAGCTTCGATGGGATCCACTTCAAAACAGTAATGTGTAAGAAAAGACTGCATATTGCTCTCCCACCCCCAAAGTCAATCTGTTTTCAGATTCACTTGTAGTTGTACATAAAGAGCTTACACTACAGCAGCAGATGTTTTCTGTTTGAAAAGCAGATCTATAAGGCCACTATTTAAATCAGGCTGGTTCACCTTGCTTTGAACTTGACAGGCCTGAAAACAAAACAATGCCTCCAAACTATTCCAAATGACAGAATGTGCTGCCATCCTTGATAAGCTAGAGTGTGAATCTCTATTTCTACTTTTCTTTTATTAGAAGTGACATGTAGTATTTCTGCGTTAAATTAAATCTGGCCCACATGGAGCTCTTTTGCACAGAAAATTCGAGAACATGGGTAGTTGGCAAATGTAAGGTAAATATAGAACCTCTGATGCTGCTTGGGTGCTATGAAGCCTATTCAAAGCCACAGACCAGCACTGACTACATCATTCACAAGTGGTGAGACTATGATAGAGTAGTGCAAGCCATCCAATAGACATGGTATTGAAATTTATGCTAATCCTTCTATTGCCAATTTTCTTCTTGTATCTAATTGTGTTAACTTTTATGGAGTATTTCACTTCTTTCCATTTCTTTTTGGTTACTATGGAAAGAGTTGGCTCATGAATCTGGGTGGAGAAAGAAATGGTGGAAGTCAATCTTGAGCTTTAAATACATGCTGGCTCTGAAAAAAAAAATGGGGTTTGAAAGAATTCTCAGCTCATTGGAGTATATTCAACAGTTTAAGCAAAACTATAGTAACCTAGCTCACAAATTGGCAGACCATGAACTTCAAGACAAGTTAGCTCTTTGTGGAACAATATACTTATTACTCCTGGCAGTGAAAATGTGATTAGTTTTATTTTGTGCAAGATTTAGTAAACTCGGTAATGACATTACATATCCAAATATAATTTGATTTTAGTATTATTGTTCTGAGTTCATATTGGCTGTCTTCAAGGTTCCTCAGCTTACACTATGTACTCACTGATATGTGAGGTTTACCCAGTGAGAAATCAAGACATACTCTGTGTTAGGCCCTTTACCAAGTCTTGGTAATATAAATTTATCTTAAAGTTTACTGATCATCTAAGAGATATGGTGATGGGATGTTATTTGTCATCTATTATTTCCAGGAAATAATTGCAATTTGCATTCCTAATGAAATGCACTCTTCATCCTGGCTTCCAAGATCTCCCTTGACTTCTACTCTCCATGTTGTTCAGCCTCATCTCACACACAGATAATTTGTTTCCTTTTAAGTTTTCTTCTTGTTGCTTGTTTTGTCTTATTTCTTACAGTGCTAGAGATTAGGCCTTATGCCAAGGAGGAACTCTGCCACTTGGCTAAACTCTAGCTTTATACTTGTCTTTGGGGGTGGGACCTTCCTAACTTCCCAGGTAGGTCTCATTATCATACTCCCTTAACCTCTAGAGTAGATGGGACTCTAGGCTGTTTGATCATATCTAAACTTTTGTTGTTATTTCTTTCTTTGCTTGCTTTTTTTTTTTTTTTTTTGGTCTGTTTTTGTTTTTTGAGATGAAATCTCACTCTCTAGCCAAGTCTGGATTTAAATTTTTTGTGTTGTTGCTCTAGCCTCCTTTGGGCTGGGATTGCTGGTAGACAATAAATCATCTGTTTGCTCCATGTAAGCTGCCATGATCATTTACATTTTCTTCTTTTATCTCTTTCTTCCTTCCTCTCTCTTTCCTCCCTCCTTCCCTCTTACTCTCCCTCCTTGTCTTCCCATCTTCCTTTTACTTTTATTGATTCTTTGTGGATTTCCCATTATGCATTGTGATCCCACTTGCCTCCCCATCTCCACACATCTGACATTTGCTCTTGCAACCTTCCTGCCAAATCAAATTTACAAAAATAAAACCCTTAAAACCAGACCAAACAAAACAAAGAAACAAAACAAAAACAAACAAACAAACACAAAGCACAGAAGAATTTTTTTCATGGAAGCTGTAGTCTGTGCCATTGAGTCACATAGTTTACTTTTTAGTTCATTCGTTTTTACTTATAGGCTTTCATTGCCAAGAGGTCCGGCTCTGGAGTTCTGGATTCCACTGTACCACCAATAATGGGCTCTCAGCGGGGCTCCTCTTGGATATCCTGTTGTCCTGTGTCTTGGAGATCCTGCTGTTTTGGATCTGTAGGTTTGTCCCCTTAATATACTCCTGTAATTCATATATGGGGTGAGTGTTAGGGTGGGCCAGGTCATAGCCTTGATGGTAGCAGGGTTGGTGGGCTCGCCAGTTTTCTCATCCTAACTACCAGGCAAGTGCTCCAGAACTGCCTCAGCTAGCTCACCAAATGCAGTCTATGCAAGGAGTAGGACCAATTCTCCTGCTCTGGAGCCCTCAAATTCAGGTCTCCCTCACTCATACAGTCAGGACTAGCTCTATTCTTTTGCCCAGGCCAGGTGCAGGGCCCCCTATCCTGATTGCTGTATAGAATATACAGGGGAAGAAGGGTCTGCTCTCCTGCTCCCTCATTCTCAGGGCTGGCTCATCTAACCCTGACAATAGGATCAGCTCTCGTATGCTGCCCAGGCAGGGTGCAGGGCCCACTCTCCCATGTTACCACTGGGGTCAATGGAACCATGTACTACTGAGGCATCCCAGCTCTTCACTGGCCCTGGTACACTGGCTCTGCCCTGTCTCTGGATACCACAGCAGGCAAACTGACTCTACCCCTCAGGGGAGAGAGCTCGGTTCCCTCCCCTACTCCCAACCCTCACACTTGGGACAGACAGACTCACCCCTCTCCATAGGCATGCACCTTACCTGGGAAGTACAACACTAGAGTTGGCCCTGGAGTGGGTATACAAGTGAGCCAGCCCATCTCATCTACCATGTGGTGGCATGGGTGAGGGAAAGATGCCCCTCTCCTCACCCATTACCCACTGTGGCAGGCAAGAGTCCTGGCCCTGGGGTCAGAAGAATGAGAGAGCTGTTTTTGACCATCACCGGCTGCACTGCACAGGAAAGCAGCTTCTCCTTCCCATCTGGGCTGCACACTAGAGCTAATCGGGTTGTTGGGAACACAGGTGAACCATCCCTGGGGGGTTGAGAGCAAGAGAGACAACTCTGCCTCCTTCCATCTGCCATTCCCTTTTACTAAGCTGAGTCATTTTCATTCCTCAGATAGTTACGTAAATAAGACATTATGTGAGTTTCCCACATTGTGTCCTATATGTATCACCGTATAGTAATACAAAAGAAAATGGAGGAAATCGATAGTCAGGTAATGATCTGGAAGGGTGTGAACTGGAATAAGAGCAGCCCTTGAGGACAGTGCTAATTTTATCTATGGGAGATGCCAAGACTTAACAGCAAGGCAAAACATCTCAGGGGAGAGATGGTATAGGTAAGTTGTTAAGAAACTGGACAGAAGGCAAATGTTTGAATTTGACCTATAGGTGGGGGAAGGGAGAGCAATGTGTGGAAAGCACAGGTTATAATAGGCTGATAGTATTGGGGGTTGGCCTCAAGGGTAGGATGAATGCTTGGCTTAGTATGGTCATTGCAGAGCCTGCTCTGTGATCCAGGTATGTGGTGACCTGGGCTAAGTGAGGCTGATGACATCTAGGATAGAAGGGGTATGGATTTCAAAAGGCAGCTTGTCAGGAACTGGTGACTGACAGAATGGAAAGGATTAAGATGACAAATGAGTCAAAGATGTCCCCAAGGTTTTGGGCCTAGAAAGCTGGTAAGTAGGGAAGAAAGAGAGGCCATGCATTTTACCACACTTACCTGCTGGGTTTTGAGATGAGGTAATTTGCACCAGAATAGAATTGCCCTGGAAAAAGTAGAAAATGAGGCAATTTTGTCTTGAAAGAAGATGAGGCTTGAAATCTACTATCCCAGAAATGAAGAGATGTCTTTGGAGAGTCTCCCTCCCTCCCAAGTCAGCATGGAGACAGACAGAAACCACAACGTCTAGCCATAGAATGTGTACCAAGAAGGCCAGCAGGCTCACTGTTCTTCACTTCCTTTTTCTGGGAGAAGATAGCACATGATTTGCTGACCAGAAAAGAGATAAAGAGGGCTCACATTTTAGAATTTGCTTGCTGCAGTTTTTTTTTTTCTTAAACATATTGGGCTTATAAAACCCTAAGTGTGTTTTTCCCCAAGTACTTTTCTTGTTTTTTAAACCATATGCATTTTGAAGTCAATTTAACCCATATGTTTCTGATTAATTTATGCTTAGCTCATCAAAATGTTGTTTTAAGAAGAAAAGCTTATAATAAAAACAGAGTCATGCTTCAGCAGCCACTGATGAAATCAACTCCAGAAGACTTCAGCTTAGTCAGAAACTCAGACAGACTAAGGGCACCAAGGGTTCCAAAGTCAGGACCTCACTGTTGTTGCTCTATTCAAACTGAATGTTCTCAGTTCCGTGAAAGAAAGCCATTTCAGTTTTCTGATGTGTGCTATTTGTTTTCTGGGTGCACTGATTTGATATTCAGTTAAGTGTCATTCCTTTACTTATCTATTTAGTTGTTCAGTTGGCTTCCAGGGTTCTCCCAGAACTGTGTGGTGAGAAGCCTAGATTATGATAGAGAAGGATGAGTGTTCATGAACAAGATGCATGTGTAATTATGGAATGTGCTATGGGAGTTTGAATGTTGTATATATATTTACCTCTTGATCTATAAAGATATAAATAGAATATGTATACATATCATAAACATAAAAGTGTTTTGTCTATGCCATTGCAAGCAAGAATTATAAACAAATAATCCTTTACAAAGACATTGTTGGAAGAAGGTAATATAACATTAAGGATGCTGAAAGTCACATGGATTCATATTATTAAATGTTTATCTAAAAATCTATAGAACGCATAATTCTATATAGATACACATAATTCTGTGTCTAAATATGCAAATACAGTTTAAAAAAATCTTCTCATCTGAGCTTACAATACTTCCTCCATGCACACACACAAAGAAAACAATAAAAATTCCAGTATAAGACTTAAGCTCTTTTGAGTTGCTGGTGATGGTTGCTCAAGAGACTCCTCTTGCCCATTGCTATTGCCTTTGGTTTCTCAGAGAGTGGGAAAGTAAGTCCTTATTGCTGAAAACACTTTGCACTTCAAACACAGTGCCCAGAGCCCATAGAAGACAACATGCAATCTTCCAAAGGAAGGACACAACCAAGTGTCCTATCCAACTATAATACCTATGCACCACAACAATAACCAGAATTTCACAATAACTGTAAGGGTGCAGTAATAGCACACTTAGCTTGGCAGTAACCAACAGCCCTCTACTTGGACATAAAACCCATACAATAAGAGCAAAACCATGCCTGATGTTGAAAAATTAGCCTAGTACTCCAAGCTAGTGAAGTCATGGATAATGGAGGAGAACCTACAACCACTGCTTTACTGAAGCAGCATAATCCTTAACAACAATATAAGCAATTGTCCTTATACCCATAAGTAAGTATAGTCTTTCCTCCTCATCAAGAAAGTGTCTTGTTGCCA
>PVIH01017565.1:0-41393 GCA_004025045.1 Sigmodon hispidus
GGTCAGTTGTGGCACTTGGGTTTGTGTGTCTCCTGTCACCTCTCTGGTCAGGGTTTGATTCTGTCTTTCAGAGACCCCTGCAGTTGTTGGTTCGCTCAGTTCGAGGTCTTAGTGCGGAGCCTTGCAGATTCCCTCAGCAGCAGCTGTGGGTGTGGCCAGGTGCAGAGTTCAGCAGCCCCTGCTCCAGAGTGTGCTGGGAGGCCACAGAGAGCACAGGTCCCGGTGGCGTAACCGGAAGCAATGAGAGCTCAACTCTCCCTCCCAGGCCAGGATACAGGCACTGAGGCCTGCCGAACCCTCCTCACCTCTGGTCAGGGTTCGAATCCGCCCCTCAGAGACCCCTGCAGTTGTTTTGCTCAGTTCGCTCAGTTCGGGGTCGTAGTAGGAAGTCTTGCAGATTCCCTCAGCAGCAGCTGTGGGTGTGGCCAGGTGCAGAGTTCAGCAGCCCCTGCTGCAAAAACTTTATTTTCAAGCAGAAGAAACTTAATTGCTGTTTGACTACTTGTCTTATAAATATATTAATAAAATTCTTTTACTTTCTAAAAGTACAAAATGCTAGAAAGGGGAATTATGCTTTACCACAGGTGATTGACTTACATTAAAGAAACAAAGCACTGAGAGTGGTTGCTTTGTGTTATTATAACTGAAATAAGTGTAGTTAAATTTGAGCCTGTTACATAAAAGGGAACTGCAATAATTTACCAGTGTATAAGTTTTATAACTTTTAGCATAATATTACAAATGTTACACGTACCTGTGATCCATTACTCAGAGGCTGAGAGTGTTGTGTATAAAGTCTTATAGAAAGAGCTATTAAAAGGATACTGGATTGTTTGATTTTGTTTGTATAAAAATATTTTATTTTAAACAGTAAAGTTTATGTTTTTATTGTTTATGAATTTTATGTGTTTAATGTGCTTTGATCAAATCTATACTCAGTTTTCTCTACTCCAATTCCTTTGCTCTTCTCTACTACCAATTTTTCTTTCAAAGTTAATGTGCTCTTTAAATCCATTGACTCACTTTAGTGCTATCTGTACCTACACTGATGTAAAGCCATCTAATGGACATGGGTGCCTCTGAGGAACCACAACCCTGAAGAACACTGACTCTCCCTTCAAAACAGCCAGCAATTGCCTATAGCTCCTCTGCTAAAGTGGAATTATAATTTTCTCCCTTGTCCATACATGCATTTTGTCAGACTTCTTCCTATGCAAGTTATGTACACATAGTCACAACCCACTGTGATTTCTGTCAGGAAAGGTGTTGCTACAATCATCACTTCCTTTGGTTTTTACAGTCTCTCTAGCCCACCTTGCACAAACAGGTCTCTGAAAAGGCATTGTACTAACTTCCTATAGCTATTCTAACAAATGTCCACAAAAGTAGTGGCCTAAAACATAATGAATGTTACACAAATCTAGAGACGTTTCACCTCCTTGTCTAATAGCAATCCAAGGACTCTGTTACTTCCATATACTATTCACAAACTTTGGCTTTCTGTTTCCATGAGCACATTTTCTTCTCCCTACTAAGGGCAAGGCTTTTTGCCTCATTCTTTTTAAAGATATGTACAGCTCCCATTGGACTCTACATGAATACTTCAATCACATGTATAAAGGATGTTTCGTCATAGAAGGTAATAGCTTTACATTTCAGAATAAAGGATGTCAATGAGGTTATTATTCAGCCTTACAGTGGAAATTCCACAATCATGTCCAATAGGTGGGAATACAGTTAAAATGTCTTAAAGTCACTAATCTGATAGGAAATTCATGAGTCTGTCTTCATCAGTAAATTATATTGGCAGTTCTGAAAAAAATCCCCTTAGAATTATGTTAATAACTTATTAAATGAATACCATCACTAGAAACTACTTTCATCTATAAACACTAGAGCAAATGTCTATAAATCCTTCCTAAACAAGCTCCAGGGACAGACCTTTAAACTACATTAAGAGAAAGCTTACATTGATCTTTGGAAACTATTAATTAGCAAACACACTATTAGCCTGTTAACCATCTTCTTATTGAAGCCATAGGCCTAAAGCTTGGCAAAAACAGATCAGTGATATAAAGGACTGAGAAATTAGCTAATATGTTGAGATAATAGATCAAGAATGGAAAGCTATGGTTACTTTTTTGAAATGAGATATTAACCTGAAACTCACTATATAAAAATGCTGGCCTTGAACTAAGAAATAGGCCTGCCTCCCAAGCACTGGGATTAAAGGTATGAGCCATCATTCTTGCTTCATTTATTTTTTAATTAGTTAACTAGTAAAAATATTTATAACCATGCAAGAAAAAATATACTCCATATGTTACAAAGTAAAGTAAATTATGTCACAAGTGAATTTAGTGTTTGTGTGACATGTTGCATGTGTATTATCTATGCTAGTTACATGCAGTGTACACACAGGTATATAAAGGCCACAGCTTAAGTGTCAAGTGTCTTCCTCAATCATTTTCTACATTTATTTAGTAGACAGAATCTTTCACTCAACATGAAGTCCATGGATTTAGTTAGGTTGGCTAGCTAATACGCTTCTGGGACCCATCTCACTCCACTTATCGCTCTACCCTTTGTTTTGTTTTGTTGTTTTTTAATGTCCTTGTATATCTGTGTCAGGCACTTTACTCTGATTTAACCTCAGGATTTTTGATAACTATAAATGTGTATTCTAAGAGGAAAAGCATGACATTCATCTCAATCATGGTTAATTTGTCTAAATGAGATATAACTTTTCATTTTACCATGCAGCACCACATTATTGGTGGGCATATTAAATATTCCTCAAGCTAAATGTAGGTCTCAGACTTACAAATGTGAATTAAATGTGAAAAATAGCAGAAGAACTAGGGCCCCAACTTAACACTGGCACAACAACCCCATGCAGGTAAAATTGGGCACTACATGATTAAGAGATCCTGACTACTTAGGAAAGAATAAAAATGGTATAAGAAAGAAGAATAAAAATGGATCTATCAAAGCAGATGAACATGGACAGAGGCAAGAAGGGAACAAATGGAAAAATGTCTTTCTATTCTAATTGCTCTTTTAATTAGAATTGAGGGACAAGAATATCAACCTTCAAAGAGAGGATACCACCATCATTGGCTTTCCATAGCCAAGTGTCCAAAGAAAAATTGGTTTCAGTGTGAGTAAGTCAGATGCTGTTCTACTGACTAAGTAGAAATGTAAAATCTCAGGCTGGCTGTTTGTCAAGTTAATTTTGGAGTTCACTACATTCAAAATGTTCAGGTGAATCATTTCTGTACATTTACGGTATGAAATGTGGCCACATCCATGCTGACACAGCATTTGTATATTTCAATTATATATCCAATGATAGAACCAACAAGTCTATCTTGTAAACAATAAATAATTATGTAACCAATGTATCAAATTCTATAGGAAAGACATTAATTTGAAAGCAAGCCATGGTAGTCACTCTACTGAACTCTGTACTGTCAAATTCTACCTATTAATTCACAGTAAATGGCTATTATGCTCCACTTACAACACCATGGTAGAAAATTTATATGACTATACATATAAATTTTCAGCGGCAGTTCAGTGTTCTTAAAGTTCAAAGCAACTGTCATGAAAACATCACCAATACAATACTGTGTGCTTTAAAACAACGCATTTCTCCACTGCACAAAATAATATCTGAAATAAAATAATCTTGAATAAAATGTTCATACTAGTGATCAGTGGAAGCAACTACAGTGACTAAATTTAATTTGTGAAAATGAAAATTAGATATTTATTTAGAAGTCAGTAACTTTACTATAAAGGTAAGCTGAATTTTACATGTTTTAATTTATGTGTATATTCCTTATAAATAATGATAAATTCTGTGATTATATGAGAAATTTTTCTTTATCTAACTTTTCTACAATGAGCTTAATGTTTTTTTATCTCTTATAGAAATTAAGGCTGCCAATATTTTATGAGAAAATTCAGTTAATTTTTGGTAATGTGTTAGAAAATCAGAAGTCTATATATGATACTATGTATTACTTAATGTCTATTGTATAACTGAAGGATAAAAATTACAGCTCACCCAATTAAATATTGGCTATATTTATCAGGTTTAAGTACTTCTCAGTTAAAAATCAGACATTAGACTGAACAAAGACAGAAATACACTTTATATCCAGCCTGAGAAAAAATAAACTATTCTATATGTGAAAACAACAAGATGTCTGAGATAAGCAAAATCTATTACTGCTATATATGTATGTGTGTGGATGCAGGTATAAGTCATAAAGACAGAAGGGGACAAGAGAGTAGAAGAAGACCTTAGCTATGAGAACACAGGTGACAGAGAAACAAAAAGGAACAGCAGGGGACCAAAAGGGGAGGAATGAATACACATGAAAATATCACATCAAAGCCCAGTATGTGATTTCAAACAAATGGATAAAATGTAAAGAAGGAATCAAAGTAAATTAAGTTAAAAGAGCTGTACATTTGTGTTGTTATGTTTTATAATATGTTATATGTTTTATATATAATATGTAGCTGTTGATAAACACCTTAGGCAATGTAGCAAATATGAGATTAATTTAAAAAAATCAGTAGCCCTCTTATACACTAAAGAAAATTGGGCTGAAAAAGAACCAAGGGAAACATCACCCTTTATAATAGCTGCAAATAGCAGTAAATACCTATAACCAGAGTAACTATCACCCAAGAAGTAACAGATGTGTTTGACAAAAACTTTAAATCACTGAAGAAAGAAATTGAAGAGGGTATCAGAAAATGGAAAGATCTCCCATGCTCCTGGACAGGCAGGATCAAAATAGTAAAAATGCCAATCTTACCAAAGCAATCTACAGATTCAATGCAATTTCCATCAAAATACCAACACAATTTTGCACAGACCATTAAAGAACAATATTCAATTTCATGTGTAATACAGGAAAGCCAGGATTGCCAAATCAATTTTGCTCAACCAAAGAACCTCAGGAGGCATCACCATACCCAACTTCAAGCTATACTGTACAGCTACAGTAATAAAAACAGCCTGGTACTGGCATAAAAACAGACATGTGGATCAATGGAATCAAATTGAAGACACCAACATTAACCCACACATCTATGAACACTTGATTGTTGACAAAGAGGTCAAAAATATTCATTGGAAAAGAGATAGTATCTCCAAAAAATTGTGCTGGCATAACTGATGGCAGTTTATAGAAAAATACAAATAGATCCAAACCTATCACCCTGCACAAAACTCAAATCTAAGTAGATTAATGACCACAACATAAAACCAGCTATGCTGAACTTGATAGAAAAGAAAGTGGGAAATACCCTCCAACACATTGGCACAGGTGACCACTTCTTAAATTGTTGTTCTTATCACAGATACTAAGAAAAACCATCAATAAGTGGGAACTCTTGAAACTGAGAAGCTTCGGGAAGGCCAAGGGCACAGTCAATAAGACAAATTGACAGCCTATAGAATGGGAAAACATTTTCACCAAGCCTACAAGCGACAGAGGACTGAACTCTAAAATAGAGAACTCAAGAAACTAGAGCCCAAAAACCTAAATAACCCAAGTAAAACTTGGGTACAGAACTGAAAAGGGATTTCTCAGCAGAAAAATTACAAATGGCTGAAAGACACTTGAAAAAAATGTTCATCATCTTTGGCCATCAGAATATTGCAAATCAAAACAACTTTGAGATACCACCTTACACCTGTCAGAATAGCTAAGATTAAAAACATACATAACAGCCTATGCTGGAGAGGATGCAGAACAAAGAGAACATTCCCTTATTGTTGGAGGGAGGGTAAACTTGTCCAGCCTCTCTGGAATGCAGTATGGCAGTTCCTCAGAAACCTGGGAATCAATCTCCCCAAAGATTCAGCAATACCATATACCCCAAAGGCGCACATTCACCCCCCAAAAACATTAGCTTAACAATGTCATAGCAGAATTATTCATGATACCAAGAACCAGGAAATGACCTAGATGCCCCTCAACTGAGGAATGAATTAACTAACTGTGGTTTATCTACACAATGGAGTACTACTCAGCAGTAAGAAAAAAATTATATACTAAAATTTTCAAGCAAATGAATAGATTTGGAGAATGTCCTCCTGAGCAAGGTCTCACAAACACAGAAGGATAAGCAGGTGATGTACTCACTCATTACTGGACCATAAGCAAAAGCATTTTTATTTCATTGAAAGAAGGAAAATCTTATCAGGAATGTCTTGGATCTTCAGCTTTCCTTCCAATGACACTATTTGGAACCATTATCCATCTGCATTTGGTCCGCTATTATTCCACTGAATTTGCTACTGTGCCATCCACTTCTAAGAATTAAATACAATGAATAAATGAGGGGGGAAAAAGAGAAGTTAAGTGATGGAAACTTTAAAAAGGCACAGAATTCTGGCCCGAATTCCCAGTCCAGTCAAAGAGAATGAGGAGGGATTATATAAGCAAAGGGGTCAAGATCATGATGAGGAAATCGAGAGTCAGTTGAGCTACTGGGAGCTCATGGGCTCTGAACTGACAGTTGGAGACCTGCAAGAGACTAAACTAGCAACTCTGAATGTGGAAGACAGTGTGTGGCTTGGGTAAATTGTAAGGCCTCTGGCAGTGGGACCAAGATTTATTTCTACTGCATGAACTGGCTTTTTGGTGCCCGTTCCCCATAGTGAGATATCTTGCTCAGCCTTTGTATGGTGGATGGGTTTAGTCCTCCCTCAACTTGATATGCAGACTCCCTATGGGAGTCCTTACCTCTCTGAGAAGTGGTTGAGGGGTAGGGTGGAGAGAAGCCGGGGGCTAGTAGGAGGAGGGGAGGGAAGGGGAACTGTGGTTGGTATGCAAAATTTAAAAAAAATTTAAATAAAAATAAATCATTTTTAAAAAATTTAGCTGTATATATATATATGTTTATATATATATATATATATAAATCACAAACCCATCATCACAAGAACATGATTTCCTCATTTTCCAAAATGAAACCCAATTTCTACTTTGACATCTGCTTCTTGGGCAATGGTCATCTAGCTTTAGCAAACTCTGTGATCCATCCACCTTTATATAAAAGTTCTGGAGACCTAGAAAACAAGCTTCAAGTACTGCCCTGACTTTGTGGGCATAGTCTCCAGTCCATCACTACTGATGCATTTCTCTGTCACTTCAGGTCTAGTGGTTACATTTGAGATCACCACACTGCAGAATAATTCTCACCTTTGACAGGACACAAAACATTCTACCCTCTGATTTATCCCCACTTCTCTACCCATCATTTCTAATAACCACATGAGACTTGTATGAACATACTGGGAGAGACATACAAACAAAAATGGTGGCATAACTGCAAATTTATCAATGATCCAAATCACTGCGTCTGCTCAAATTTGACTATATTTTTGAGGACAATACTTTACAGCTTTTAATAGAACCATCGCAAGTTAATTTGAAGTCATATTTGTATACCCTAAACACCAATACCTTTCTGATTCCCAGTATTCAGATGCAAACCTTCCAGTTCAAATTAATGTGCTCATATGAGAAAGATGTCAAAGGGACAGTATTAGTTCTCACCACATACAAACGTTATTGTGCTATTTTTATTTTTTAAAACACAATTATTTTATGTAATATTATGTTTATGTAATCCACGCACATCATATATACATTTATATTTTATATTATATATTCTCACTAATTATTATACAACCTTCTCTAATATTAACAGTTACTCTAACGTTAGCTTATTGTATGCAAATCATCTGTGTCATTGTCTGGAAATTGTCATGGAAACCACTATGATCTGTTTCCATATCTCTGTTGTTCTAATAAATAATATCATCATCAATATTGCAAATAAAATTTTTATTTAAGTCAAATCTATCAACTTTTTTCTTTAAATTATATGCTTTTTTTAAAAAAATCTTTTTTGTCTTTTTTATGTTTATATAATAAAGTCATTTGTTCCAACTCCCTTCCCCCTCCTGAACTCTCCTGGTCAGCATTCATTCTCCCTCCTCTCAATCCCCCGACATCCTCCCCAGAAAGAGCAAGAGGTCCCAAGGTAAATTAGCTCAGCATCCACTCCAGGCAAGTCCGATTTTCTCATTCTAAGATCCAGACTGGGTTAAGTGTTCTTCTGGAGAGAATGGGCTCCAAGGTGCCAGTCCATGCAATAAAAAAAAGATCTTTTTAAAGATAAAAAATAAAATATATTCTCATTTATTATTCAAATTATAATTTATTCATAAAATTATACATATTTATGAAGTGATGTGAATCTTTAATACCAGAATACATTTTGTGACATTCAATTAAGATTAATCCACTCTACCTTTTCAAACTTTATCGTTTTATTCTGAAAACTAGTTTAAAGTTCTTGCTTCTCTTTTTTAAAAAATACATACCATAACCTTGTTCTCCAGAGCCACTTCACTGTTCATAGGACCAAAATACATCTTTCTCAAATATATTTTTTCTAAGTATTATTTACTACTCACCAAAACATAAGATAGGTAGGTACTCAGTTTAAAATGTTTGTGTTTGAATGAGATTAAATCATGCTTAACTTTTTTCATAACAGAATACATTATTCCAAGAATTATTCCAAGACCAGTTGTTGCACAGGTAATGGTTCCCATAATTTTTCAAACTGGATATGTCATGGGCAAATTTCACGTGGAAATGATTTTAATTCTAAATTTTCCATCTGGTTCATGCATTTGTCTGTACCTTTCTTTCTTATACCAATTTTGAATCCTGAAGTGGCAGCCTCAGTTCCTTTCACATACTCATGCACTCCTGACAATTTCCAGTTTAAGTCTTTTTTAAGTCTAAGTGAATATTTTATTGAGGTTTGAATAAAACTTTTATTTATTCAATAGACGTAATTTGTAAAGTTTTATTTAAAGAGTGGTATGTTTTCTCTTTGATTGAAACCCTCATTGTAATTATGCATTTTGTTATAATTTGTATTGATTATTAGCATGGGTTTCTGTGTGTGTGTGCATGTGCTTGTGTGTGTGTGTGTGTGTGTGTGTGTGTGCATTTGTGCATGTGCATGTTAACAGGTTCTAGGACTCAAACTCAGCTCTTCAGTTTGCACGCAAGCTCTTTTATCCATATTGTAAATTTTTCAAGTTTTTTATTATTTTATTGATTTTATGTCATTCAGGATTTTTTATTTTAATATTCACTACTCATATCTTCTTTGATTTCTTTTTATTGCATACTGTCCACCAGAATAAGATTTAAAAATAGCCATGATATGAAGCATAGCTTCCTATTGCTGACAATTAATCTAAGCAACAGAAATGTTTTATTTATTAAATAAATTCATATGTAATATTGAACAGTTGTGAACTATCATTTTGAGAATATCTTGCCAAATTTTTTAGAAAAACATCAGAATTTACTTCTTTTTTAAAAACTTTCGAATGCACATATGACTTGAAATAAGTTTGACTTATAGATCTCTATTAATGTTGCTTAATCAAATAATCCAAATATTTTTTTACCAACTTTATCAGTGTTATCTAAAACTAAATATTAGTGCTACAAGAAAATATGTATGTCAATAACTGTTTAGCAAGGTTTACTGGTTAACTTCAACTGTAGAATTTGCTGCAGAGGTTTTGCCTGGCACTTTGCTCCAGATTCATGTTAGACTGTTAGAGGTAATGCACAAACACAAAGACTGCCTTTTTATATTTTGTAATAACATGACTTTTCAGTCAGCCTAGTTATAGAACTAGAGTTATAATCATCAGACGAAAAGGGCCTTAAGAGTTTTGTAATCTCATGCTATCAAACCTCTCAATTCAGTGATGTAATGTGGATGTGACAGCTGAATTCTGATTATTCTTTCCATAAATATGTCAGCCAGTTATTAAAGTACACTCAGAGAGAATTGTATTTTAGAGCATAATACATAAGAAGTTTATGAAATTGACATGAATTTTAATGCTGAACAATGCATAAATAGCTAAAATGTGTTTTATGTTGTGTTGGAAACATCAGTTGTCTAAATATTCTAAATTGCTTTTGGGATGCCTCACTGGTTTGGAAAATATTATTTACTGTGCTAAACTGATAAGTCTCTCAGGAGTAAAACTCAATTTATAGTTCTCATTTGAATATAAATGTGATAATATTGTCCAAAATAAGAATCTCTTATATATAAACTTAGATTTTAATCCACTTCCACGATAAACAGCAGTAATCAAATCAAATCAAATAGTGCCTCAAAACTGCTTCTGCTCCTATATGTGAGACAGTAACTAAATTAGATATCAATAAAAGTTATGTAATCATGTAAACTTATCTTACAAACATCTTTGTTTTTTAGTTAATTTCTCAGTACCAAAATTAAAATTCCTGTGTTTTCTATCAGTATTATACTTTTCTCTATCAGTATATATGTTATCTCTACCAGTATATATGATATCTCTATCAGTATATCAGTTTTTTCTCAATTATGTAGTCAAGAAAGCCTACAATCAAAGTATTGATTACTAGAGGAATATTTTCTATAACTTGATGCCTGTGTTTCTTCTTCTATTGCTACAAAAATACTTTCCTCTTTTCTGTGTTTGCAAAACAAGTTCTTCCTAGAAGTTATAAATCAAAACATTTGTTTGCTTATTCCAAGTCTCCCCCATAAATGTTGTACGAGGAACACTAACCCAACATATTTGAGTCTAATAGGGCTTACCCAATGAAATACTATTAGTGGTGCCAATACTGATTTTAGTAACAAAAGATAAATCTTAGAAGTCATTCTATGCATACTATGTATTTCTACCCATCTTTCTAACCTTCTTTTATACCTAAAGACTAAGACTAATTATCTGTGATCCCTTTTTTAAATAGTGAATGTAAAATTGTGTTACATATTACAATTACTCCTCCAAATATGAAAGATATACTAGGACAGAGGAGGGCCCAGAATGAGATTAGTGTTCTTTGGAAGTCTCATGAGACTCAACCTTTGCCCTGTTACATCCTTTATATCTGTGAATTCTTCTCCTTATCCAATTATCTCATATCTTCTTTTCTTGTCATGTTATTGATGCCTCCTGCTTGAATCAGTACTACAGTTAGGTTTTCCAGATGACCATGGTAGCTTATTTCCTTCTTTTGCATCACACTCCACTTTCTTTCAGTGCATCCTATAAATACATTTTATTGTATTCCAGGTTTAAGAAGCCACTCAGTCATTTGAAAGAACTGCTTCAAATTCTCCATAAACATTTAATTATCTTAAAAATGTTTGATGCTCACATTTGCATATGGCTCACACGAACCTAAATTTTTGTGTTTTAATGACATTCTCAGATTCACACAGAAACAATTTTCTTGACTGCTTAAAACATATGCTATGTAGATGCCATAGAACAGTAGGAAGTGCTCCATCTCAAAATTATGCTGTATTAAAATTTAGAGTATTTGGTTAAAAAGCTTCTTAAAGAGGCTGATATGAGAATCATTATGTTGCTAATTAAGGAAGATTTCTTAGTGGACTGTCATAAATGAGGATGATTAATAAGACTATTAAGTTCACCAATATTTAAAGACTCAACTATGTTCTCCATACAAGTAGATGATCCTTTATCTTTCCCAAGTGGTGGAGCACATAGATGACCTTTTTGGATCCAGACACACTGAACACATCATTAAAATCCCTACAGTTTGAGACTTGAGGCCCCAACTTAGTGCATTTGGTCCTAGCATATTTTTAGGCAGGTGTAACTTGTCAAGAGACCTGAAACTAGAAAAAAAAAACACATTAATGAGCTCATCTAGCCTCTGATTATGTTACCTGTTATACTCAAGAACAAGTCACCAGGGGAATTCTCTTATTAACTATGATTGCATTTAGAATGCCCAAAAAGTCAGAAACCTCAAGTAATTTTTTTTTCCTACTGCTGGTTTGGAACTTGTTAATTTTAAATGATTCTTGCTGAAAATATTTAGACAAAATCAAGTATTTATTTATTGAGATCTGCCACATTTCTCAGTATATAAAATGCGATTTTTTTCTTCCTAATCACTTAAAAAAACCTGGGGCATAAACCCACATGACCTCAAGTTATGACCTCAATTATTAAGATACAGATCAGGAAGTCTATAGAAGAGAAAAGAGGTATCATAGTTATTGTGATAATGACCAATATATTGAGACTGAGGGTGTAACTCAGAGGCAGAATACTTTTCTGGCATGTGTGAGATGTAGGATTTGGTGATGGTGGTGGAGGGAGGAAAAGGAAAAGAATGAAGAGGACGTTAAAGAGAATAAATCTCACTGAAAGCTATGGAAAAAAGGAAAAGGTGGAAAGGATAACTCAGATGCATGATCTCCACGAAAGAGCCACCAAAGACCAGGGAGGGATCTCTGGCTTACAGATCTATCACAGATCCTCAGAAACAGGACTCTCTAGACAGCACAATAAACAAAATGAACATTTAGAATCTTTGTAAGAGGCAAGATCTTGATATATTGAATAGCCAGAGACAGACTAATTCTTTGTGCCACCCTTGCATGACACACAAAAAGGACACTCCTTGGTGGTATGTTTTGTAATACATTTTTTTGTCTTCTTTTTCTAGATAAGTAAAGATTATAACAGATTTGCTGTCAAGGTAGATGCCCAACTGCTATGAGAATTTTAATCCTATATTTCTTCTTCATCAGCTTTCCAGAACACTTCAGGGGCTCTTATTTGAGGTGCTGCTTAAAACAACTCTCCACCTAGAATCAATTTTAAATTATTCTTCCTGCTTAACCATTACTTCTCATAAGCTCCAGAATGTTCTTTACACTCTTAAGTCGTTATACCCCCGATGTGCAATTGGCTTTGGTTGCTATACTAGCTGGTGGTGTATATGTTAATTTTGAAACTTCTTTAGTGCTGAGACTATAAAATGTTAATGCATATTTTAAGAGAAACACAATTAGTAGTGGAGTTATAAAGTTAGTCTCTCATTTAGTGAATAAATAAAATAAAATGGTTTCTGAAATCAGAACTACAGTATTGATATAAAAACTCAGAAAGTGAAGTATAAAAGAATCCTAAGGGATTCTAACAGGTTTGAACTTGCAAGCAAAATGTATTTCAATATCCTTCACAAAACTGTTACATCGTTGTCCATACTGTATCATCTCAATATACTCTTCCAATTTCATACATCTAAGTAAAATGATAATGAATACAAAAACAAAAATGAAAAGAAGTAAAAGTAAACAAACTTAAAAAGCAGAGATTAATTAGGCTGCGTTCATAATTCTACATACCACCATGAAATATTATAAAAAATATGTAATAATGTCCAAGCTGAAGACTAATATGCATGTGTGCTCACACACATATGCGAATACTTCATAGATTTCTAAGTTGAAGTAAAAAATGACATATTTGGGAAGATGCAGCTATTTCTATGGTTACTGAGAGTGACTTTGTAAGAATAATTAAGGACATTATCCTCTAACAAAGAAATAACAATAAAACCATGTTTTCAAAGACCTAGCAGTAAATTTCTATTCTATTCAAATGTAATGCCCAGATGAAAACCACAGAAAGCTTTATTCAATACAATATTTAAATGTTATGAAGCACATTAATGAAAATAGAATAGAAATGAAAGTGTTAGAAAGATATTCAGAAAGATAAATCAAAAATGGTGAGCAAGTAGGTATTGAGGGCTCTGGGTATCTATCACATAGGACAAGACAAAACAATTCAGAAAGAGTAGATTGAAAAATTTAAGATCTAGGAGTTGAGGAGAGGAACTGTGAAATATGATTTTCTGCAAATTGTGTGACTTTTGGAATTATGAAGTCAAAGCAGCTATATATCTGCTTAAAAGAACCATTCTTTTAAGGATGTGGCCAACAATAGGTTTTCTATTCTCCCATAGCCATAAACCTATGCACATACTGATAGCACTAATTGGACTTAGTGTGATATCAAAATTCAGAAACAAGATATTGATTGGGAAAGGTATGCAGAGGTATATTGGGGGAGTTAGGAAGTAAAAATAGAAAACACACACACATGTATGTATGAAAGTCTCAAAATTAATCAAAAATACAATATAATATGGGACTCATATTTATCTCAACTAAAAAAGCAATTCTCCACTTTATACCTTGTATTATAAGAATAATCATAATATTTTATAATTAATGAGAGCTTCTAAAGTACATTATTTAGTATTTCTTTTTATGTTAGTTGTTTGAGAATTCCATACTGTAAGTTTCCAGCATATTCACCTCTCCCCCAAGTCTTTACAGATTTTTCTCACATCCCTACACATCCAACTTTGCATACATACATGCATGCATACATACATACATATGTCATCAAGCCCAATTTGTGCTGAATGTGTATATTCCTAGATATGTGACACTACACTGGAGCATAATGGGCTTATTAGAGGCAACATCACTCTCAAATAGAAGTGGTTATGTTTCCCAATAACTATCAATAACCCAGAGGTCCTTGGCTAAGGGTGTGACTCCATGCCTGGATTTTCTCAGCATATTGGGATATGATCTGACTTGGATTTGTACAGATTTTATGCATACTGTGACAAATGCTGTGAGTTCCTGTTGTAGTATGTTTTTCCCGGCCTGTTTGGGTCTGGAGATTTGTGACCTGGCACGCGTGTGGTGCCGGCGGTGTGGAGCCTGGTCTGTGCGCCCGCAGCTTTTGCCCCCCAAAAGAAATGAATCACACGCTTATATACTTTACACTGCTTGGCCCATATCTTAAGCACATTACTAGCTAGCTCTGTCTTCTTAAATCAACCCATTTCCATGAATCTACCCACCACATGGCTTGCAGCCTGTGGCTCACCTGAATTCCTACATGCTTCTTCTTCGGGGGACAGATGGCGACTAGTAAACTCCACCCCTCCTTCCTACCTGGCTGCCTCTGATTCTCCACCCACTTCTACGGTGCTCTGCATGGGTCCAAACAGTTTTTATTTATATCGTACAGAGAACATTTCACCACAAGTTCCTGTGCGGTTGACCTGCCCAGAAGGCAGTTTACCTGTAGTGACCTACTTTCTGTGGGTCTTAAACTCTGTCCCTTCTGTAATGACCCTTGAAATTTGGGAGGAGGGGTGTGATATAGATTTCCCACTTTAGGCTGAGCATTCTACAGTCTCTTTTTCAGGGTTTCTGATTATTTCCATCTACTGAGAACAGAAACTTCTCTGATAAGGGTAGGAGATGTATTTGGACTTGGTTTAATGTAATTTTCATTTAGCAGCATAATAGTAGTAAGCTCTACTCTAAGATATATGATCAGTCTAGCCCCACACTCTTGGCACTATAATAGTGACATGGATATTGTTTTTTTCTCTTTTAATATGACATAATCTTTTTTATTCTGTAATTCATGAATCCTTATCAAAAGTTATTTTCATTATATATTTTCATGTATGTTGAGATCTATTTAATGAGAATGATACATGATAATGAACAATATATTATTGTGTATTATTCTTTTTATTATTATTGTTATTTTGAACAAAGAAGTCACACTTTCTATCCTTGTATATCCTTATTCAAGGTCCCTTCCCCTTCCTAGGATATTGGTTTTATCTTGTGAAGTAAAATTGCAATTCAGACAGAAAATGGTTGTTTATTCTCATGATATTTCTGCTATTATTGGGACAGTATAGTAGGCATGTCTTTCTAGACTACTCATTATTGTAACATGCAGGGTCTAAAACCAGATAAGACTTCTCCCATTCTGCCACATGAACAGCATCTTCCAGCACTATGAGAGACACTCAGGAGAAATGAAACTTCTAGGTAATTCTTATTCTGTGATTTAGGCATGTGATATCTTCATCAATATTGTTTTATTGACAAGTTCTAGAGGGTACTCAAGAGCATTGACAGTATTCTGCAATATTTAGGACTCTGTTGGACCTGATTGGCCAGAAACTTCAAAAAAAATAACACATCTTATATAATTGAATATACATGTACATACATATGTATTATGGATACTCTATAGTAATATTTCCTCATGTTTTCAAAAGGTCTTTGTCATTTATCCCTCCTGAATTGTCTCTTCTACCTATCTTACATGTTTCACTCCACTTTAACACTTATTGTTATTAGTTCCTTTAGGTTTTTATCTATTTTATTCTAGCTTCCCTTCCTTAGATAGCACTCACTATGGCCCTTTACTAATTTCCTGACCTCTATACATAGTCACACACACACACACACACACACACACACACACACACACACACACACACCTTTCAAAATCCAAAGCTAATACCTACAAATAAAAAATTAGACTTGCAAAGCTTGCATTTCTAGACCTAGGTAACCTCATTCAGAATGACTGTTTCTACCTACATCCATTTTCTTGATAATTACACAATTTTGTTGTACTTTGTTGAACAATATTGGATTCAATATAAGTACCACATTTTCATTATCTAGTCATTAGGTAATAAACATCTAGTCTGTTTCTATTTACTAATTATTGTGAATAGCACAGCAATAAACATGGATGAGCAGATAGCTCTGTAATAAGATACAGAATATTTTGAATATATGCCAAGGAATGATCTAGCTAAATCATGTGGTATATCTATCTCTAGATTTTTGAGTGAACCCCCATTGATTTCCACAGTGACTAGATTGGTTTGCATTAACAACTGCACTTAATAAGTTCTCTGCTTTCCCTAAATCTATGCTGTATTAGTCAACATTTGTGGTTTTTATCGTAAACATTCTGAATAGATTAAGATAAAATCTCAAAGCATTTTTCATTTGCATTTTCCTGTTGATTAAAGAAATTGAACACTTTTAAAAATTCTACTCATCCATTTATTTTTCCTCTTGTTGAATCTCCTTTAGTTCTATGCCCATTTTTCACATTTGATTATTTATTTTCTTGAAGTATAGTCAGAGCAAAAAGACAAGTAAAATAGATAAAAGAAAAAAATTGGAGAAGAAAAAGTCAAAAAGTATTCTTATTTGTAGATTAAATGATCACATATATAAAAGATCCTAAGGGTTTCATCAGAAAAGTCTGCAGCCAAGAAACGCATTGAGCAAAGTAACAAGATATTCTTTGTCTTTACTTCACCCATAATTCAGATGTTCTGTCTTTTCATGGTGTCATAACATTCTCCCATTCACATTTGACTCACACCTCTATTGATACTTTCTGAGTGATCTAATCCTATACTTTGTCTTCCATTCATAACATGATCCACTTTGATGGTGAGACAGGCTTTCTGCGAGGTTCTAAGTTGACATTGTTTAGTTGGATTTCTCCCTTATATCTTTCGTTCTTCTCTTTGAGCAACAACTGAAGTTTCACATGATCTGCTCTGCAGCTTTTCTTCTATAATCTAATAAATGTGTCCCTGTACTTCAAAAAAGACATCCCGCTCTATTTTCATGTCTATTCTTGACTTCCTTTTTTTTTATCTATTTCTTTGTGTCATTTGATGTTGGTGGTCATATTTATAATTCCTTGCAAGCTCTTCCAGGTCATGTTAGAGAAAGGCCATAACTGTGAATTTTTTATTATATTTTGGAGAAGACATGTTACTGTGTTTTGATGACTTTTGTTGCTTTTGTTGTTGGTTATCTTGTATGTAGGGATTGTGCAACTGTTGTCAGTTTGATGATTGATTTTTATTTCATTCTTTTTTCTTCAAGTTACTTTTCTTCTTTCACAGGGACCTCTTTTATGTCATGCTTTAGATGATGATTTTCTCTCTTTGGAATTTGTAGCTACAGCTTGCTTGGGATAATACTCTTGTACACTGTAAAGATTTGTCAATTGTTTTTAGTGGTTTAATAAAATGCTGATTGGCCAGTAGCCAGACAGAAAATATAGGTGAGGAGATCAGACTAATAGAGTTCTGGGAAGAAAAAAGATAGAGAAGCAATTACCAGCTAGATGCAGAGGAAACAAGATAATAATGCCTTACTGAGAAAAGGTATAAAGCCACTAGGCTAAGTATAAATAAGAATTATAGTTTAATTTAAGTTATAAGAGCTAGTTAGTAATAAGCCTGAACAATAGTCCAAACTGTTTGTAATTAATATAAACCTCTATGTGTTTATTTGGGACTGAATGGCTGCTGAACCTTGTGGGACAGAAATTTCCCTCTATATCAGTCTTTTTCCTAGGTCATCTGCTTGTCAGATACATGGTGCCTTTTATAGCTTGATCAAGGAGCTTCAAATAATTTTACTCTGGCAGTGTGAACTGTCACTAAATCTTAAGGCTGAATACACCAATAGGCCAGTTACAATTAGCAGCTATAAATGCTCTGGTAAAACCTGAAAGGAGGAGTATTCCAAGTCTCTGCTTGTGGTAACTTAAAATAAAATGACCCCCAAAGAAAGTGGCCCTATGAGGAGGTATGACCTTGTTGAAACAGGTATGGTCTTGTTAGAAGAAATATGTCACAGTGGGTATGGGCTTTGAGGTCTCAAATATATGCTCAAACCATGCCCAGTGTCTCAGATCACTTCCTGTTGCCTGTGAGTCAAAATGTAAGAACTAGCAGCTTCTTCTCTAGCACCATATTTGCCTGCATAATGATAATGGACAAAACCTTTGAAATTGTAAGTAGCCACCTTAATTAAATAATTTTTCCTTTATGAGAGTTGCTATGATCATGGTGTCTCTTCACAGCAACCTTAACTCAGACAAAAGTTGATAACAGGAATTGTGGTATTGTTGTAATAGAATAGACCATGTTTCTGTTTGAAGTAATTTGAACCTTTAGACTGTGAATTAGAAAAAATTTAAGAACTAAAATATTTGAAATGCTGCTTAGTAGACTAGGAGAAGCATGGAGGACAATGAAGCTGAGTGTGACTTGAACTGTGCAGGGCGAACTCAAGAGGTTTCAGGGGAAAAGAATATCAGTGTGCTATGGGATAATGTTCTTGTATACTTTAAAGATCTGTCACTCATTTTGGTTTAATAAAGTGCTGACTGGCAGGCAGGAAATATAGGGAGGGCAAACAGACTAGGAGAATTATAGAAAAAGAAATGGTCATAAGCCAGCCACAGAGGAAACAAGTTGAAAATGTTGGAATGAGAAAAGGTATCAAGCCACATAGCTATATAAAGAAATCATGAGTTAATTTAAATGTAAGAGCTAGTTAGCAATATTATTGATCTACTGGCACAGCATTTACCATAATATTAAGCCTATAAGTCAATTAGGAATATTTAGGAAGCAGCTACTGGGTAATTGAGAGTTTTTAACTGGTCAAAATCTTCCTACTACAAATGGCACTCCAATGTAGTACACATACATCCACATGTAGCCTGAGAATGTTTAAAAAGGGACTCTAGACACAACAGATCAGAATTAAGCATGGATTCTTTTTATTTTCTGGAGTAACTGACAGAATTTTATTTATTTTTTTTTGACACACGAAGAATATTTTTTTCTTCTTTATTTATTTTGTATTTATCAAAATAACAGTGAAATGAATTTAAAATGCTGAAAAGTTAACAATAACTATAAAGAAGATAAAAATCATAAGCATGACTTATCAAGGGTAATAATGCAAATAAGATTGCTAAACATATATTTACTTTGTGTTCAGCTTTCCCTCTGAATTTTTTTTCCATCTCTATATATCCTTATTCAAGGTCCCTTCCTCCTCCCACCACATCAGGTCATTTTTCTTCTCTGAAACTCCCCATCCCCTCCCTGGGCAGGGAGCAGACAGTCCTATGGTCCCACTGACCCAATAATGCTTGGATCAGTTTCCACTCCTGTCCAAATCCAGTTTTGTCCACCCTCCCTCAAGAGTGAGTCAGGTGTTCCTATAGTTGGAGTGGGGTCTGAAGGGTCATTCCAGGGTGTTTCTGATCCCAAGCTGTTCAGTGGTTGTGGTTTGCAGCTTGGGCATGCTTGGCTTTTTTTCTTGTTTGTTTGTTTAGGGACCACTAATGAGTGAGTACATCCCCTGCTTATCTTTCTGAGATTGTGATACCTCACTCAGGAGGATATTCTCCAAATCCATCCATTTGCCTGTGAATTTTAGGATATCATTTTTTCTTACTGCTGAGTAGTAGTCCATTGTGTAGATGTAGCACAGTTTGTTAATCCATTCTTCAGTTGGGGGACATCTAGGTTGTTTCCAGGTTCTTGCTATTACAAATAATGCTGCTATGAATATAGTTGAGCTAATACCTTAGGAGTGTGAATGTGCCTCTTTCGATTATACACCCAGAAGTGGTATTGCTGGGTCCTTGGGGAGATTGATTCTCAATTTTCTGAGAAACTGCCATATTGCATTCCAAAGTGGCTGAGCAAGCTTACACTCCCACCAACAATGGAGGAGTGTTCCCCTTGTTCCACATCCTCTCCAACATAGGCTGAACTGACAGAATTTTAATAAGGTGACAGTCATTTAACACAGTCTTTGTTTTTGTTTGAAAACAAAATTCCAGGAAACAACAGTTGGGTGTTCATTAACATAAAAACCAGTTTCGAAGAATCAAAACCAGACAACTACTGAAAGGTAGATCACTAGGCTTACCAAAAAAAAAAAAAAGATGAAAAAAATGTTAATGTTAAAAAGGGCTAAATTTATGTTTAACAGCATTCTGTATAATACTACATTCCTGAATTAAGGAAGGAAGTCTGAACAAGGGGATACATGGATAAAAATATGACTTTATTCATAAAAATAAATATATAAATAAACAATTTTAAAAAGATCTTCCAAAAAAAGAAAAAAAAGGGAAAAGAGAGTTCACATATGTAACTAAATGTTAAGTATTGAGAATTGGTTGAAATTCTACATACTTCATGGTAAGTAATGCATGAAAGTTTAATTGCATAAACTTCCTGAATGGTTCCCATGCTGCATTAGGTCTACATGCTTAGTATTCATATTAAACAAATTATAGCTTTAAGTGATTGAGCATGACAGACCTTCAACCTTAAATCTTAAATTATAGTGGAAATAAATACAATGTTAAAAAAAGCCAGAAGGGTGACAAGTGAGCATTTTAGAGCACTGTCCCTTCAGAGCTTAGTTCTTCCCTTGCCCTCTTTCCTGACTTTTAGCTTTGTAGCAGAATGTGCTGTTTTACTTCTGAGAAAATAATCAGAGTTGGAGCTGTTGGTCTATATACTCTTTCAACCATTTCAATGGGAAAGAACTTTAACCCGGTTACTACTTTGGGCCAATTCAATGTTAGCTGTCAAGGTCTCTGATCAATGCTTGAATTCGTTCTTCAGACAAAGAGACTGTTTCCAGGGTGGTCTGAGAGTATAAGCATGGATTCTTGATAGCAACATTTTTATGGGGTGGGCTCTGCTTCCTAGAGGCAAGGAGAGGAGTGGCTTCTTGAAGAGATAGCTTCCTGACTCAGCATTATCAATAAAAACAACGCAGCTTTTTAAATAAGCCCTGATACCAAACACTTAATTGAGGCTATTTTCTGTTGCCTGAACAAAATGAAAAACTCCCAGCTCCTTCTCCAGCACCCTGTTTGCCTGGATGCAGCCTTTCTTCTCACCATGATGATAATAATGGACTAAACCACTGAACTTTAAGTAAAACATCTTCATTAAATGCTTTCCTTTATAAGAGTTGATATAGTCATGATGTCTCTTCACAGAAATAGAATCCCTAAGATATGGTTCTGTGTTTGCAGGCTGGAGGAATAAATTGTGTTTCTGTGCCTGTGGGCAATCTAGCCTGTCCAAGATGAGCAGAATCTAGGGTCTCATGGGCCATTGCATGAAGTGTGCAGTGTGACTTGCCTGGGAGACACTCAGATGTTAGAGTTGACAGAGCCTTGGGATACCAACTGAGGAAAGCTGCTAACAGAGGCCGGTAGGAGATTATGGTCTCCGGCAAGCAGCAGTTGAGTGAACAGACAGAAAGAAATTTGTGAATAGAAGTGAGGGACATCTACCTGTCTTATTTAATATTTCTGTAATTTTACATATATGATACAAATTTTTGGAACAAAAAGCCCAATACTTATTGTTCTAGAATATATTGTTTCTTTCATAATGTATTATGTTTTGTAGATTTATTTTTTCTGACTCCCTTTAAAGATGGAAGTAGTCACTTTTCTTCCCTAAATAAATTTTATGAATTGTACTATATTTTAAATTAGATTTATACACTTTTCTTATATTAGGTGCACTCATTTCTTCCATACAACATATTAGTAAAATGCCGGTAAGAGAACCCTATAGAGCCAAGGTCTATGCCATTCTGAAATTTACATGCTACTGATTGTCAGTCCTTGGGGGAAGATACCATGCTTCTATTGGTATTTACAACACTGAATATTCCTTGTGAGGAAAAATAGTAAAAGGTTTGAAAGGAATGTCACCAGCAGCTATCACAAATATCAATTCATGTTTATCAAATATTTCATGTTTACAAAATTAAATTATACTTAATATATTATTTATGTATCAGTTTAGTATTTTATCTATTTTAGTATTTTTATCTCTGAAGTACATGTAAATTAACAACTGGAAAGAAAGAAAATGTCTATGCACTGAATAATAGAATCCTGTGGTCTGTAGTAGGCTATTGGGATTACAATATACTTGAAAACAGGCTTAGAACTTGAATTTTTCATTCAATTGCATATTTAATTACTTAGGGATTTTCTGTGGATCAGAAATGCCCTTTGTTGTTATGTTCTCCTCCTAGTTGCCATTTAGATAGTTCACACTTTTTAACTCCTCCAGGATTCGGAAACCTATGGTAGAAGAAACACTCTCTTTCCCTGAAATGGCTCTCATTAAAGGTTAGGAGATAGAGATATTTAATCTCCTGACCAAAATGTAGCTAGGGAATTAATTGTGAATTTCAATTTTCTTCACATATTTTATTATTATCTTAGATAATTAGAGTTATCTGTATGTTTGTATGATTTATAAAAATATTTGGACTGTATTGTTCATAGGTTAAGATACCATAAGAAGCAGATATAACTGGAAATTAATGTTTACTGTACATAGCCACATTTATTCATTTGAGAAAATAATGTAAGGATATATATGTACATCTCTGCAATTTTAATACTGTTTAAAACCATTATATATTATAATGAAATTTCACAAAAAACATGAGATGGAATAACAAATAAAGTTATAGAAAAGAGATCAACAACTTACCCAACATTTACATAAAATTTTTCTAACTTGTTCCAAGAAATTTGGATACAGACATGAATGGGAAACCAAGAATATTCAGTACCATAGTGATATTGTGATCAATATCATTGTACTCTGGCTTTTCCCAAAGGAAGAATTTAACTGAAAACAAAATCTAAGATGAGCATAAAAACAGAAAGCTTTTTACCTCTATTTTAATCATGACCATTATTTATGTAATAAAAAATATACTAGATGCCTAAAATATTGGCAAAAACTAAAAGTACATGTTCAATGATGGTTATGACTAATCAAATATGTTACAGAATTATAAAGAAAATTAGTTTTTTGTACCTTGATTTTTTACAATTGCATAAAAACATTAAAACAAAATCAGAAATATATTATGAGATAGTTTTAATTAAGTGTCATTTTGACAATGTTGTGAAAATGTAATCACACTGAAGAAAGATCCTAATTAGTCTTAACAATAAAAACCTGGAGTCAAATATCAAGTGTGAAAGCAGACAGATCAGAGAGCAGTAGCCACTAGAGAGACTTCTACCTCTAGAAATCCTTAGACCCAATGAGGTTGAGACCCTTCTTCCACCTCCCTCCCAAATGCCAACATTAAAGGCATGTGCTAGGACTGCCAGGCTCTGTTTCTCATTTAGACTAGCTTAACTAATGTAACCTAGGGTGGTCTTGAACTCCTGATCTTTCTGCTTCCTCCTCCCAAGTGCTAGAATTAAAACTGTGTGCCACCATTGCCTGGTCCCTTTGGTTAACTAGTGGCTAGCTCCACCCTCTGATCTTCAGGTAAGTTTTCTCAGGACACAAACAAAGTATCATAAAACATCAGATTACAAAGGCTTTTGCATTCTCCATGTTAAGGATAATTGCATCATAAACATAAGGAAAGATAAATTTATAAATCTACAGCATAAATTTCCACTTTGTTAAAAAATATTATCCAGAATACTTACACTTTGTAAGTAAAAAATTTTTTTTGACTTAGACAATTGTAGGCAATAATTATGAAATGGACTGGGTATTGTAAGCTGATTTACATATTTCACCTCCATCGATCATTACAAAGTTAAGAATGGAGTACATATTTCTCTAATTTTGCATTAGATAAATGTAGATCAGTTAAGAATTGTAGCTTGTTCATAACATTTAATAAAGTAAAATTGATATCTCAGGCATTCAGCCTAAAGACTCAATGCCCATTATGAAATATACCCTAGATGTAACATGATTTTACATGTCAATAAATCTTTTTGTAATGTCTTTAATAATTTATTTTTTATGAATAAAGTCATATTTTTTATCCATGTATATACTTGTCCAAACTCCCTTCCCCCTCCCATCCCTTCCAGTCACTCTCTCTTCTCCACATCTCTTTATCTCCTCCCCAGCAAGGGCAAGAGGTCACAAAGTCCCAATATGGCTAAATTCAGCATCCACTCCTGGCATTCCAGTTTCCACATCCCAAAGTCAAGCCTAGGTCAGGAGTTCCTCTGGAGGGAGTGGGATAGGAGGTGCCAGTCCAAGGGGTTTCAGATGCCAAGCTGTTCAGTGGCTGTGGTTTGCAGCTTAGACATGTTTTGCTTTTTGCTTTTTTGTTTAGAGTCCACTAATGAGTGAATATATCCCCTAGTTATCTTTTGGTGTTTATGATATCTTGCTCAAGAGTATATTCTCCAAATCCATCCATTTGCCTGCAAATTTTAGGATATCATTTTTCCTTACTGCTGAGTAGTATTCCATTGTGTAGACGTGCCACAGTTTGTTAATCCATTCTTCAGTTGAGGGACATCTGCAGACAGATCCAGACCCTAAAGCTAGTCTAGGCTACAACATAATACTACATTCTGTTTGCTTTCTCTCCAGGGAAAATTGTGAGCCCAGGGAAACTGAGTCCTTCAGGTACAATGCCACTTGGTGAAGGAGGAAGGAAGAAAACACGGTAGCCATGAGTATGTACCTGCCAATTCAGACTTTTTTTTAGTTCTGAGACCAATCGTATGTCTTGGGCTTAATTCCGAGCATGTGAGCTTCAGAATATGTTCTCTTTAGTGGGTGGCTAGTGTGAACTTCTGTGAGAGTAGTGGGGCCTGATTGAGGGGTTTTTTTCTGTTTTTTATTGGATTTCCTAGGTATTCATTCTGGATCTATATTATTCAGACTGAAGACCTCTTTTCCTAACAGACAACTTGATCACAATTGCATATTAATTTGTCTTTCAAATGCCATTATACATTTGTGGACATGATTTTTATTTTATTCTTTTATTATTTATGTTGGTCATGTGTCTGACACTAAATCAAGCCAGCGCCCTTTGAGAAAATCCCATAACTTAGTAAGGAAGAATTAAATTTTCTTAGGCATTGCTGGATTTAATTTGCTAATATTTTAAATTTATTTTAATTCATTATTTTCTCCTTTAACCTTATTAGTTTTGCTACTTTTGTGTTTGAAAGCACTCTTACAGACATACATATCAACTGGTATGTGTACATTTATGATTGCTATTGACAAATTGACATTTTTGGCATGATTTCATTTTTCCTAGAAAATAACTTTTGCCTTGAACTCTTTGCCTTATACTGCTAACTCAAAAGATTATGATATATGCCCTTAACTTTCCAAATTAAGAAGTATGTACATTGGAGTAGGTGAATATACATACAGAAAAATGATTTACCAATACACACATGTCAGGGCCCGCTAGAGAAATGACATTTTCCATATATGAAGTTGATTAGGAAGTGGTTTAAATGCTCTAAAATTGATTTGATAGTAAATGCCAAATTATAAAAACAAACTCAAGTGCATAATTCTTAAAATGAGTAAATTGCACATTTAATAAACCTGTTCATTTTTCTAAAAATGTTGCATTACTTCACACAAATGGTAAAAATAAATTAATGTTTACGTCCTTTTTACTTAGTTACCACAATTGTGTCCTTATGAGTATATGCATTACAAGCAAGCTGTGATTTTATTCATTTTGCTTTTAGAAGAAATGGAAATGGAAACCACATATAAGCTTCATTGCTTGCTATTTCTGAATGTATTTTATTCTTTCCTCAAATTAGTTTTTTTCAGGCTTTTTGTTTGATCTTGGAGAGTTCTACTTTGATCTTTTGACATTTTTAAACCTCCAACTTGTGTTAATAAATTATCTTTAATTCATTCTAAAGTATCTTTACTATGTTTTATTCCTCATAAGGTTTGTTTGTTTTGGGGGGGTTTGGGGTGTTTTAGTGAGTTGTTCAGTGAGTCACCATATCTGATTTAAGAATATGCATAGGGCTGGAGAGATGGCTCAGCAGTTAAGAGCACTGACTGTTCTTCCAGAGGACCTGAGTTTGATTCCCAGCATCCACATGGCAGCTCACAACTGTCTGTAATTCCAATTCAAAGCAAACACCAAGGCAAATAAATAAACAAATAAATAAAAGTTGTTTAAAAAAAAAAAAAAAGAATATGCATAGATTTAAGATGTTTGTTAACATCGTAATCCAAATTTCTGGTGTTTAAAGAGTTCACATACTGTCTGAAACCTTGTTTGGACAGATACACACTTATCCTTCTTTATTCCACCCCTAAAAGAAAGTATATCTGTCTATAATCAAGATATCATTTTACAAACTCCAAACAGTTTTGGCTCTGTAGGCAGATCTTCTGCTGAAACTGATATACATAGTTAAGTTCCATTCATACAGAAAAAAATCCTATTTTAGTGTGGTAGAGTTACAAACTTGACAACACCCCAACTGCTTCTAGGATTTCTACTTGTAGTGGAGATAGAGACATCTGGTCCCCTATTGAATATCCAAGGGAGATTCTATCCACCTAAATACACCAGCTTCGTTATATGTGTCTAATCAAATTCTGAAGAATATTTCAAGTGCCACTGCCTCAGCAAAACAATATGTTGAGAATATGTGCCTATCTGCAAGTGGTGATAAGAGAGCTAGAAATATGATAATACTGTTATCAAAATCATCCATCACCTGTCTCATTATGGAGATAGCTTAATTTCCATAATCACTAGATTGCATAATTCTTTCTTGATGCATAATTATTGAATGGAGCCAGGCATATCCTGAATAGAACTTGCTTCATCCATTTCAGTGACTCAAAGATGAGGGCAGTGTCAGTGTCAGCCCGGATGTTCCCAGACAGAATTAGGAAGATGAATGGAAAGTATGATATCTGTGTATTATAGATTATGTGGTTTTCTGTAAGCTTGAAATTGGTACATTTTGGTTATTTTACACATCATTTCCTCCCTTCAGAACCATTCAACCCACTGAACTGCAAATACAAAGAAATCTGCAGACTTTGTCTGGGTTAAAAAGTATGTATCCATGTCTTTTATAAATTAAAATAATAAATCATAAAACCTAAATGTGTTTAAATTTTTAAAGTTTTTATAAATATGAGTGATAAGATATGTATGTATCGAAATATGTATAGTATCATAAAGTAAATTATTAACTTAAGTGAAATAGCTCATTGTATTTTATCTTGGGATTACAGAATTTCATGAATCTAGAAATATGATGTTTTAACATGACAGCTTACAGGCATCACTTGGCAGGACACCACCAGGTTTTGACATTTCTAATCAAACCTGTCACCCTTCATGACTTTTGGTTCTTTCTGATGGCAGCATTTTTCTTTTAGATTTATTTTCTCCATCTCATACATACCTTTAAATCTGAATTTTTATATCTTTTTAAAATATTCATAGACAAAATGGATGATGAGCTAGTTTTTAGATGATCGTACTCTCTTGCATACAAATTGTGATAAAGAGTTTCCTAAATAGAATTTTAAACTAAAACACTAGTGTTTTATACTAATAATAAACTAAAAAGTGTGTTTTATAATTCTGTGAGACAAGGTATTATGAGGAAAGACTTAACACACAAGTAAAATAATATAAAATGCAAGTTTCTCTTTAGTCTTGGATGAAACATTCTTGAGAGCTTGAAAAAGTAGATGACATGGATATGTATCAAATCGTAATTAAACAAACAGAAAAAAGATCTTTTCCTGATTTCCCAACAGGATACCTTTAAATTTTCCAATAGATTTTACATCCCAATCAGATAAAGGTTTCTGCACTAACAAATCCCATCCATACCCTTAAGCCTGAGTATAAATGTAGATGACAAACTGTCTTGCTTCTTTTCTAAAATGTAAATGTTAACTTTACTCTTCAATTTATATATTCAAGACGTTAATTTTATGCTAGCTTTATTGTGTAGTTTAATTTTTTTATTTTTATTTTTGAAAATTACATGCATATTATACTTTTACAATTTCTACTTTACCCCCTTCAACTCCCCTTGTACCTCTCATTCTTTGTTGAATTCATGACCTCTTCATTATTTTTACACAAACACACATTTGTATACACACATTTTTGTTTTTTCATATACACACATGCACTCATATGTATAAATAAACTAGTGGCTTTATGATTTGTCATATACATGTATGTTTAGAGATAACTCCTTGGGAATCGATAATCTATTAGAAGTTTTTTAGTTGAAAAGATTGTTTCTCCCTCTCTCAGTAGACATTAATTGTCTATAGTTCTTTTCCTTAGAATGAGACTTTGTAAAATTTCCTCCAGCTATATTTACCAAGGGCTATAGGAGTATACAGCAGATGACAACTAGTGTTTAATAAGCTGACCAAACAGATGTATAATTCCCTGATGGGAAGCCTCACCTGGCAGATCCATGAGGTCACTGACTATTGGTGACCAGTTGTGTTCTGTGTAACTTTCTCAAGTGCCACTTTTATGCCTCTCTAATAAGAACATATTTAAGATTTCTTCCATAGCTCATTGGTAGTATGTTTTACTACTTTAGGCATACTTATAGTTGTGGATATTCAAGACAACTGATTTTTGATATATATAAATAATACTAGAATATTCTTCTTTACTGTAACTGTATTTTTAGTATCAAAGACAATGAATTTTAGACTTCAGATCAAATTCAAACAGACTAAAATTTCCCTACAGAAAATATGCAAAGAATAATTCCCAGATGTTGTTTATTGCTAAATTAAGGCTAAGCTGTTTGAAGCATGCCTCTTTTGCAATAGTTAACTTTCTGCACATACCCTGACCACTCAAAGTTCAACCTGATACTGTTATTGTATGTCCTGAATTTCAAGGTCATCCTGTGTCTTGGAAAAAGTTATGTGCAAGGCCAAGCATTTCCACTGGCTGGTCTTTTTGAACTTACTAGCCTGAGAAAAACTGTATAACTTTGTGAGTTATGAGAATGGGCTAGACCCTGAAGATGTGACATATAATTGTCTAGAGTTTGGCTAAGGATGCAGTGAACAGCAGCAATGTGGAGGGGAGAGAAGAGGAGAAATGAGTATGTATGAATGAGAGTGTGTAAGAACAGAAACAATGTAGGGGTGAACTATACAGTATGAGAGTGAGTTTGTATGCTAAGAAAGAGATGAAGAAGAAGTCTAAAGAGATGGTGAGAGATATGAAAGAATAAATAAATGAGAGAGTGAGTGAGCAAAAAGTTAGTGAAGTATAAAAGGCATAAATGTGTGAGTGAATGTGTGAGAGATAAAGCTGTGTGAAATAGTTGTTGCTACATATAAGAACTGTGAAAGAGCCGTATGAGAGTGTATAAGAACAATGTAAAATGTTATATAATAAGAGAGTTATGTAAATGAGATAAATAGCTATGGCTGTGTGGAGGCAAGGAAGATAAAACTGTATAAAAGAAGATGCAGAAGAGAATGTATATAAAAGAAAGATGTGAAGACATATGAAAATAGATGGAAATATCTATACAGATGTAATGACATATATATGTAAAGTAAGATATCTAGTTGTATGTATAGAATGCAGCAATGTGGAGATATGTAGATGAATGGAGAAAGTCAGAAAATATCTTTTAAGAACTAGAAGAGAAAGTTACTATCAGAAAGTGTGTATGTTTTTTTTTCCTTCTTTATTTTGTATTTATCAAAAAACAGTAAAAAGAATTTAAAAATGCGGAAGAGTTAACAATAACTATACAGAGGATAATAATCATAAGCATGGCTTATCAAGGGTGGAAATGCAAATAAGATTACTACACATATATTTTCATTGTGTTCAGCTTTCCCTCTGAATTTTTTTTCCATCCCTGTATATCCTTATTGAAAGTCTCTTCCCCCTCCCACCACATCTGATCATTTTTCTTCTCTGCAACTCCCCATCCCCTCCCTGGGCAGGGAGCAGACAGTCCTATGGTCCCACTGGCCCAATAATGCTTGGATCAGTCTTCACTCCCGGCCAAATTGTATGTTTTATTTTTACCAGCCAGTTAGATAGAGATTTATTCTTAATTATCCTCAGACCATTTTTTGTAATGCCTTTGCTACTCTGATCACTCCTTCTATTACTCTGGAGTGGATCGTGGAGCTGGCCTCTCACAGTTTTCCTTAACATTGTCATAGAAAGTGGTGTTGCCACTGTGTAAGTCATATTTTGGAATCCATATTGTTGATATTTTATAATTGATACTTTCCAGGTATTTACAAAAAAAAACTACCTCACAGAAAATGACCAGGCTCTTTGTCTCTTAGAATATTTCTGCCCCTCTTCTGAGATCTGGGAAGCCTCAGGATTAGCAGTTGTGTTGTTGCTATATCAACTGAGGATAAAAACCTTAAAGTCAGTTGTTCTCTGCATTTTTGACCAGTTGTATACTGCTGAAGGGGCATTCATCTGCTATAAATGAGGAATGAGGCAGAGGTACATTTCTCTGTAGGTAAATATACATTTAGAATATAGTCATAAATTATTCCTTTTCATTGTTTTTGAGATTAAATTTTAAGTACATTTCTCAAATTCTCCCACAAAACTCCTCCATATGACATCACAGTTCTCCTTAAAATGTATGTTTTCATATCAGTTATTATAGCACACACATATATGTGCTATAATGAATATACTATATATGTATATTTATATATATTTATATATGTGTGCATTCATAAATATTCCTATACATAACCACATACAATTACTTGTTTTTTGAGTTATTTTATTTTATTTATTATGAATAAAGGCATATTTTTTATCCGTGTATATCCTTGTTCAAAATGTCTTTGCCCTCCCGTCCCTTCCAGTCACTCTCTTTTCTCCACTTCTCCCCATCTCCTTCCCAGCAAAAGCAGGAGGTCCCAAGGTCCCAAGGTGGCTTAGTTCAGCATCCACTCCAGGCAGATCTACTTTCCTCATCCCAACATCAAGACTGGGTCAGGTGTTCCTCTGGAGGGAGTGTGATCCAAGGAGCAGGACCAAGGTCTTTCAAATACCAAGCTGTTCAGTGTTTGTGGTTTCTAGCTTGGACATACTTTGCTTTTTGCTTTTTTTGTTTAGAGTCTACTAATAGGTGAATACATACTCTGGTTATCTTTCTGGGTTTGTGAAACTTCCCTCAGGAGGATATTATTCAAATCCATCCATTTATCTGCAAATTTTAGAATATCATATTTTCTTACTGCTGAGTAGTACTCCATTGTGTAGATGTACCACAGTTTGTTAATCCATTTTTCAGTTGAGGGGCATCTAGGTTGTTTCCAGGTTCTTGCTATCACAAATAATGCTGTTATGAACATAGTTGAACTGTGCCTTTGGGGTGCAAATCTGCACCTTTAGGATATAATGCAGTAATGGTATTGCTGGAACCTTAGGGAGACTAATTCCCAGTTTACTGAGGAACCGCAATACTGCATTCCAGAGTGGCTGAACAAGCTGACACTCCCACCAATAATGGAGCAGTGTTCCCCTTGCTCCACAACCTCTCCAGCATAGGTTGTCATGTTTGTCTTTTACCTTTGCCAATCAGACAGGTGTAAGGTACTATCTGAAAGTTGTTTTGATATGCATTTCTCTGATGGCTAAAGATGTTGAGCACTTTTCCAAGTGCTTTTCATCCATTTGTAAGTCTTCTGCTGACAATTCTTTTTAGCTCTGAATCCCAATTTTTGATTGTGTTATTCAGTTTTGGGCTCTAGTTTCTTGAGTTCTCTATACATTTTAGAGATCAGTCCTCTATCACTTGTAGGGTTGGTAAAAATCCTTTCCCATTCTATAGGCTGTCATTTTGTCCTATTGACTGAGTCCTTGGCTTTACAGAAGCTTCTCAGTTTCAAGATGTTGCACTTATACATTACTTGTACATTATTTTTCTTAGTATCTGTGCCACTGGTGTTATATTTGGAAGTGGATACCTGTGCCAATTTGTTGGAGGGTATTTCCCACTTTCTTTTCTATCAAGTTCAGTGTGACTGGGTTTATGTTGAGGACTTTGATCCACTTGGATTTGTGTTTTGTGCAGGGTGATAAGATTGAATCTATCTGCATTTTTCTACACACTACCATTCAGCTATAACAACACAATTTGTTAAAGATGCTATCTTTTTCCATTAAATATTTTGGGCATTTTTGTCAAAGATCAGGTGTTCATGGGATTTTGAGTTAAGGCCTGGATCTTCAATTCAATTCCATTGAGCCACAAGTCTGTTTTTATGCCAATACCAGGCTGTTTTTATTACTGCAGCTCTATAGCATAACTTGAAGCCTGGGATGGTGATGCCTCCTGAGGTTCTCTTGTTGAGTAAAATAGTTTTGGCAATCCTGGTTTTCCTGTTATTCTAAATGAAGTTGAGTATTGTTATTTCAATATCTGTAAAATATTGGTTAGGGATTTTGATGTGAACTGCATTGAATCTGTAGATTTCTTTTGGTAAGATTGCCATTTTTACTATGTTGATCCTGCCTATCCAAGAATATGGGAAGTCTTTCCATTTTCTGATATCCTCTTCAATTTCTTTCTTCAGTGATTTAAAATTTTTGTGAAATAGATCTGTTACTTCCTTGGTTGTAGTTACCCTGATACTTAATGCTATTTGCAGCTATTATAAAGGGTGATGTTTCACTTATTTCTTTTTCAGCCCTTTTATCATGAGTGAATAGGAAGGATACTGCTTTGGTTTTTTGTTGTTGTTGTTGTTGTTGTTGTTGTTGTTTTTGAATTAATCTTTTATCCCCCTACATTGCTGAAGGTATTTCTCAGCTTTAGGATTTCCCTTGTAGAATTTTGTGGATCATTTCTGTATACAATGATATCATCTGTAAATGGAGATAGTTTCACTTCTTTTACAATTTGTATCCCCTTAATCTCCTTTTGTTCTCTTATTGCTTTAGCTAAAACTTCGAGAACTATATTGAATAGCTAAGAGGAGAGAGGACATCCTTGTCTAGTTCCTGATTTTATTGGGATTGCTTTGAGTTTTCTTCATTTAGTTTGATGTTGGCTGTCAGCTTCTTGTAAATCACCTTTATTATATTTAGATACTTTCCCTGTATGCCTGATCTCTCCAGGACTTCTATCATAAAGGAGTATTGTATTTTGTCAGTGGCTTTTTCAGTATCAAAGAATATGATCATGTGGGTTTTTTTCCTTCAGTTTGTTTATATGATGGATGACATTTATGGTTTTTCATATGTTGAACCATCCCTGCATTTCTAGGATGAAGCCTACTAGATCATGGAGGATGATTTTTTATATATTGTTGTATAAAATTTGCCAAAATTTTGTTGAGAATTTTAGCATCAATATTCATGAGAGAAATTGGTCTGTAATTCTCCTTCATTGCACCTTTGAGTGGCTTTGGTATTAGGGTAAATTGTGACCTCATAAAAAGAATTTGGCAATATTCCTTCAATTTCTACTATGTGAAACAGTTTTAAGAGTAATTCTTTTTTGAATATCTGGTAGAATTCTGCACTGAAACCATCTGGACCTGGGAAATGGTTTTTTTACTTGGGAGGCTTTTAATGAGAGCTTCAATTTCCTTTAAGGTTATAGGTCTATTTAGTTACATAATTAACTGTTCTTCATTTATTTTTGGTAAATGGTACCTGTCCAAAAAACTGTTCATTTCTTCTAGGATTTCCATTTTTGTGGAATATAGATTTCCAAAGTATAGCCTGGTAATTCTCTGGATTTCCTGGGGGTCTGTTGTTATGACCCCTTTCTCATTTTTGATTTTGTTGATCTGGATACTCTCTCTCTGCATTTTGGTTAGTTTGGATGAGGGTATATATATATATTTATCTTGTGGACTTTCTCAAAGAACCAACTCTTAGATTCATTGATTCTTTGTATTGTTCTTTTTTGTTTCAATTGTAATGATTTCAGGTATAAGTTTGATTATTTCTTGCCTTCTACTCCTTCAGGGTGAGCTTTCTTGTAATTGTTATAAGGCTTTCAGCTGAGCTGTTAGTTCTCTCATGTGAGATATCTCTAGGTTTTTCATATTGGCATTTATTGCTATGAGTTTTCCTTGTAAGATGGCTTTCAATGTGTCCTACAAGTTTGGGTATGTTGTGGATTCATTTTCATTAAATCCTAGGAAGGCTTTGATTTCTTTCTTAATTTCTTCAATGATGCAGAAGTGGTTCAGTTGAGTGATATTTAGTTTCCATAAGTTGGTAGGCTTTCTGTGATTTTTGATATTGTTGAACTATAACTTTAGACACTGGTGATTCAATATGATACAAGGGATTATATCCATGTTTTTGTATCTGTTGATATTTGCTTTATGACCCATTATGTGGTCAATTCTAGAGAAAGTTTCAGGGGGTTCTGAGAAATATGTATATTCCTTTGGATTTGTGTGGAAGCTTCTGTAAATATCTATTAAATCCATTTACATCATAACCTCTGTTAGACTCCTTATTTCTCTGTTGAGTCTGTATCTGGTTGACCTATCCAAGGGTGAAAGTTGGGTATTGAAGTCTCCCACTATTAGGGTGTGAGAATTGATGTAGGATTTGAGCTTTAGTAGTATTTCTTGTACTGAGGTAGGTACCCTTTTATTAGGGGCATAAATATTTAGGATTGAAATCTCCTCTTGACCAATTTTTCCTGCAATGAATAAGTAATATCCATCTTGGTCTCTTTTAATTGATTTTAGTTTAAAGTATACTCTGTTAGATATTAAGATGGCAAAACCAGCTTGTTTCTTAGGGCCATTTGTTTGGAAAATCTTTTCACAATTCTTTACTCTGAGCCTGTGTCTGTCTTGGTGGTTGAGGTGTGTTTCTTGTATACAACAGAAGGATGACTTCTATTTTTGTATTCATCTTGTTAGTGTGTGTCTTTTTATAGATGAGTTGAGTCCATGAATATTAATGAATATTAGTAACCACTGATTGATGACTTCTGCTATTTTTGGTGGTGACTTGTATGTATTTCCTTCCTCTGTGTAGGGAGCTGCATTGTGCCACACCCTAAAGTGGCGCTGGTTTCCGCCTTCCACCTTTTCTGAAGGTGAGTGCTCTCGGGAGTCAACAACTCCTTATTGGCTGTAGGTGAGGATGGTGGCTTGCTTCCGGCGCCTCGGGACCTATGGGCAATGTCTACGTGGCTTACCGGGATTGGAAGCCCAGAGGGTATTTAGCCACAAGTGACTTCCCCCCAGGGTCGTTCATCGTTCATCGTTCGTGAGAGAATGTGTGAGAGAGTGAGTCGTTCATCATATGTCTGAGAGTGAGAGTGAGTGAGTGAGTGAGACAAGAGAAGATAATTAAAGGCCCGAATAAACTGCAAAGAGAAGGATCCGGTGTTGCGTGCTCCTTGCGGGATGAGGTGGCGCGCGACACCTCTGGGCTTTTTTCGTGAGATATTGAATATTTGTGGTTTCTTGGGTATATCTGGGATCCTTAGGCTGGAGTTTTTCTCCTAATGCTTTTCTGGAGGGCAGGATTGAAAGATAGGTATTGTTTCAGTCTGACTTTGTCATGAAATATCTTGTTAATCCATCTATGGCTATTGATAATTTTGCTGGGTATAGTTGTCTAGGTTGGCAGACATGCTCTTCTAGTGTCTATATAACTTCTGACCAAGCCTTCTTGTTTTCATCATTTCCATTAGTCAAGAATTATTCTGATGGGTCTGTCTTTATAGGTAAGTTGGCCCTTTTCTTTGTAGCTCTTCAAATTTTTTATTTGTTCTGTATGTTTTGTGGCTTGATTATAATGTAGCAAGCAGACTTTTGGGGGGTTCATATCTATTTGGTGTTCTGTAAGCTTCTTGTATCTTTATAGGCATTTCCTTCTCTAAATTAGGAAAGTTTTCTTCTATGATTTTATTGAATACATTATCTGTGCCTTTGAGCTGGTATTCTCCTTCTTCTATTCCTATTATTCTCTGGTTAAGTCTTTTCATGGTGTCCCAAATATTCTGAATATTTTGTGTTATATCTTTTTGGATTTTAATGTTTTCTTTGGCTGATGTATCTATTTCTGCTACTGAGTCTTCCACTCTAGAGATTCTCTCTTCTATCTCTTGAATTCTTTTGGTTATGCTTATATTTGTAGTTCCAGCTCTTTTCTTGAGATTTTCTATTTCCATCTTTTTCTCATTTTGTGACATTTTTTATTGCTTCTATTTTAATTTTTAGTTCTTGGATTGTTTCTTTCACTTTTTGGTTTACCTTTTCTTGGTTTTCTTTCAAGGATTTGTTCATCTCTTCCAATTTTTTGTTTGTATTTTCTTCTATTTCTTTGAGGGAATTTTTTATATCCTCTTTGAAGGCTTCAGCAGTCTTCATAAAGGTATTTTTCCTGTTGTTTCTTTCTGATTCCTCTTCAGAGGTTCTGATCTTGTAGTTGTATAACCCCAATTCTTTCAGTGTTGCCTTGTTGTTCTTTATATTGTTATATGTATTTTTACACTGGCATCAGTCCATTGCTTTAGTTGTTCATGAATAGTCACCTCTTAGTCAGTTTCTATAAGATGGCTTGTGTGTCTCCTGTTTCCACTGAGCAGGAGTCTGCTCTATCTCTGACTCTTCTCTGGACAGTGGTCTGAATTTCAAAGCTCAGTCCTTCAGTGGTGACACAGTTCACCTTGGAGGCAAGGCCCGGCAGTGCAAGGTTCCTTCTTTTAGGGGTTGCTGGATAAGCTTCTCACAGCTATAGCCTAGCTCCTATCTGCTAGGGAGAGTCTGAGATCAGAGATCAGACCCTAGGGATTGACCTAGGTCCCAAAGATGGACTTTCTGGATTTGTGGACCAGATGCTGGACCATACTGTTACTTGTATTTATTTTTTCATGTCTAACTATTTAACACTGGAAAATCAACTGCTCTTCTCTTCACTGGGGAAAGCCATCTCTCCTGTTCCTAGCTTCATTCTTTTGTCTATAGTGCTGTGGAAATATGTTCTGATACATTGTAAATATTTGTCCCCCTGCTGGTTTAATAAAATGCTGATTTGCCAGATAGCAGACCTGACATATGGTTGGAGATACCAGACCTAGAAAAGTCTGCAAAGTGGAAGAGGCAGAGGCAGAGACACCAGCAGATTCAGAGGAAAGAAGTTGATATCCTGCTCTGAGAAAAAAATTTTAAGCCACTTGTCCAATCATGGGTTAGTTTAAGAATTAAGAGTTAGCAATTTATAGCCACAGGCTGATCAACATGAAATTAATGTAAGCTTCTGTATGTCTCTTTGGTACTGCTGGTCCAGATCTTGGGGCTAGTCTATGCAAAAAAAATTACAGATGGCACCCAACATGGGGCACATACACCATCATAAAGCCTTAGAAAGCTTTAAAAGGGTTCCAGAGTACAGAAACAGAGCCAGCTTCCAAACTGTGTCTCTCAGGTGAGCCATAATACAGATACACCTTGGCATGATACTGAAGCTTGTGCTATAAAATGTCAGGCTTTCAGAGTGTAGTATAAGCTGCAGCAAGACTGGTTCCTGAAATCTCATTGAAGACATGATATGACAGATTTAGGTAACTATTCTTACAGACAAAAAGGGAACAGAGTCAAAGACAGCTTTTTAGCAACAACATTTTCTTGAGAGAGCTCTGTTTGCTAGAGGCAAAGAGAGGCAATGCTTTTTGAAGTGAGGTTTCCTGATGTATCAGTAAAGTTATGTGGCTCTTTTAAGAGTCCCTGATGCCAAATATTTCAATGGAGTTTATGAGCAGTGGGTGGCAGAGGTGTTCTGCTTGGTGGCCCTGAGAACAGTAAAATTCCTCAGAGTGGTAACTGTGTCTCCTAAAATTACCTCTGCTAAAATGCTGAACTCTCTATGAAGCTAATCTAGAAGCTGGGTTGAGTCAGCCACATTCCTCAGTCCATCCTTTGATCCTAGCCACACCTTGGCAGATTAAAGGTATAGTCAGAAACAGAAAAAAAAAAATAAGAGATAAGAGATATACAGTAAAGAAAGATTCAAAAAAAACACTAAATGATTTAGAGTGTGTATTAAAAATATATGTAGGCTTGAGAGAGAGAAAAGGAAAAAGGATAAAGTCTTTTTAAAAATAGAGTAAAAGAAAAGAAGCCATGTTAAGATGAAAACTACAAAGAGTGTCTGGATATTGTATGTTATTGTCTTATTTTAAGGTTTTTGACTGCAAATGAAGTAGTAAAAGCTGCTAAAAGACATTATAAATGCTTCTGGATTAATCCAACCTTTATATTTTGTATAATGAGTTAACTATAACATTGAAATAAAAGAATATGCTACTTTGGAAAAGGGGTTTTTTTCCCTCAGAAAATGAGAGGTTTTGGATTTAATCCTGGTTAAAATAAATAATATTTGATTGAAGAAGACACTCTTTAAGTCTCTGATGGAAATGGATGGCCGAAATAATCCAACATTTCAGAGTACCTCTGTTGCAGTTTCCTCTGAGTTCTGTATCCAACACAACTTCAAGGAAACTGCCTAAAATTACCCAGCCTTACAGACTACTCCATTAAAGAATTGTCCATAGTCCTAAATTTTTCTTTGGCTCCCCATGGGTTTTTCATTGCCCCCATTTATCAGGAAGTGGCCTAAAGAACTATACCCACATTTCCAAAAAATAAATTATGGATGCTTGTTTGTGTTTACAGTGTTAATTACAAGTTGTTATACATAATGGGAAAAAACTATACAAAGAAAATTAAATTTTTTAAAAAATAAAAAGGGGGAAATGCTGTAGAATTATGTTCTGGTACATTGTAAATATTTGTCTCTCCAACTGGTTTAATAAAATGATGATGGGGATCCAGTTCTGGGACCAGGTGCTGTCTGTGGAGCTTGTCCCCACACATTCTGTAGCAGACAGAGATAATGTTTGACTGCCACAGTCCCCCTAGCTGCTGTTGAGGGAATTTGCATGGCCACCCACCTCCAACTGAGCAAAAGGAGAAGGATTGAGGACTCTGAAAGACAGACTCAGACTCCACCCAAAGGTGAGGTGGTTTCAGAAGGCCCCAGTGCCTGAATCCCTGCCAGGGAAAATTGTGTTCTGGTCGGGTTCTGGTTCCGGGAACAGGTGCTGTCTCTGGAGCGTGTCCCCACACACTCTGTAGCAGACAGTGATAAACTTTGACTGTCATGGTCCCCCAAGCTGCTGCTGAGGGAACTTGCATGGTCACCTGCCTCCAACTGCTCAAACAGAAAAGGACTGAGGACTTAAAATTCAGTTCCCTGCCAAGAGCAGAGGTAGAGATTGAGCAGACCTTTTGTTCAGAAGTGACAGGAGACACACAAGCCTGAGTGCCACAACTGACCAGGATCCACCTAATCATAAACCATTGAAGCCATGGGCAGATGCTAGTGCAAAGATTTGCATAATAATATAAAAAACAACAAGGTAACTTCAGAACAAAGTGGCAATCCTACAACTACAAGATCTGAAATGAGGAGCAGGTGGAGATAAGCTCTGCCTGTCACAGTTCCCCAAGCTGCTGCTGAGGGAATTTGCATGGCTACCCACCTTCAACTGAGCAATCAGATAAGGACTGGGGACCCTGTAGGACAGACTCAGACCCCGTCCAGAGGTAAGGAGGGGTCAGCCGGACCCAGAGCCTGTACACTTGCCAGGGAAAGGAGTTCTTGAGGTCCCTTCAGTTCCAGTTCTGGTTCCAGGAAAGGGTGCTGTCTGCAGAGCATGTCCCAGAGCACTCTGGAGCAGGCAGAGATAAACTCTGCCTGTCAAGGCCCCCCAAGCTGCTGCTGAGGGAGTTTCCACAGCGGACACCCTGCCTGCAATTGGACAAACAGAGAAAGATTAAAGAATTGAAATTCAGTCCCCTGCACAGTGCAGAAGTAGTGACTGAGCAGACCTTTTCCAAAGAGGTCACAGGAGGCACACAAGCCCGAGTGCCACAACTGACCAGGAGCCACTTATTCATGAACCACTAAAGCCATGGGCAGACGCCAGTGCAAACACTGACATAATAATATAAAGAACAACAAGGTAACTCCAGAAGAAAGTGGTGATCCTACAAATACAATACCTGAACTGAGCAATGAAGAGGAAACAGAAGGAAGCAACACCAAAAATTCCTTTTTGATGATCATCGAAGCTCTCAAAGAAGATATGAAAAATAGCCTTAAAGAAATAGAAGAAAATACAAACAAAAAAATGGAAAAGATGAACAAATCTATGAAAGAAACATGCCAGGAACTAAAAGCTGAAATAGAAGCAATAAAAAATAGGCACAAAATGAGGCAAAGATGGAAATAGAAAACCTGAAGAAAAAAGCTGGAACCACAAATACAAGCATAACAAACAGAGTTCAAGAGATGGAAGATAGAATCTCTGAAGTGGAAGATTCAGTAGCTCAAATAGATATATCAGTCAAAGAAAATAGTAAAACTAAAAAAGCCATAACTCAAAATGTTCAAGAAATTTGGGACACCATGAAAATATCTACTTTGAGAATAATAGGAATAGAAGAAGGAGAAGAATACCAGCTCAAAGGCACAGATAATGTTTTCAATAAAATCATAGAAGAAAACTTCCCTAACCTGAAGAAGGAAATGCCTATAAAGATACAAGAAGCTTACAGAACACCAAATAGATATGACCCCCAAAAAAAGTCAGCACGCCACATTATAATCAAGACACAAAACATACAGAACAAAGAAAAAATTTTAAGAACTGCAAAAGAAAAGGGCCAACTCACATATAAAGGCAGACCCATCAGAATAATGCCTGACTATTCAATGGAAACAATGAAAGCTAGAAGGGCTTGGTCAGAAGTTATACAGATGCTAAAACAGCATGGCTGCCAAACTAGAATACTATACCCTGCAAAATTATCAATCACCATAGATGGAGTAAACAAGGTATTTCAGGA
>PVIH01017566.1:0-41390 GCA_004025045.1 Sigmodon hispidus
CAGTTGTGGCACTTTGGTTTGTGTGTCTCCTGTCACCTCTCTGGTCAGGGTTCGAAACCGCCCCTCAGAGACCCCTGCAGTTGGTTTGCTCAGTTCACTCAGTTCGGGGTCGTGGTAGGGATCCTTGCAGATACCCTCAGCAGCAGCAGGAGCTGTGGGTGTGGCCAGGTGCAGAGTTCAGCTGCCCCTGCTCCAGAGTCCAAAAAGATCCTTAATGATCAAATAACTTCTGGTGGTATCACCCTCACCAATTCAAATTGTACCACAGAACTATAGTCACAAAACAGCATGGTATTGGCACAAAAACAGAATACTGATAAATAGAATTTAATTAAAGTCCCAGACATAAATTTACATACTTATTGATATCTGATTTTTAATAAAGAAGCCATAAATACACACTGGAAAAAATGCAGCATATTCATATTGATGGCCAAACTGGATGGCTTCATGTAGAAGAATACAAATAGAACCATATTTACCACGCTGCATAAAACTTAACTCAAAATAGATAAAAACCTCAACAAAAAGCCAGATATATTAAATTTGGCAAGTAGTTCTGAACTAATTGGCACATGGAAAAAGTCTCTAGACAGAATATCATTAGCACAGGCACTAAGATCCACAATTAATAAATGGGATCTCATGATACTGATAAGCTTCTACATTGTAAGGACTTTGTCATTTGGACAAGCTGGCAGTCTACAGCATAAAAAAGATTTTCATTAACCACACACTTGACAGAAAGCTAATATAAAAAATATATAAAGAACTGAAGGAGAAAACCTAGATTCAAAACATACCAATAACCTAATTAAAAGTGGGATGCAGATCTAAACAATTCACAAATGAGAAAACTCATTGGCTGCAAAGCATTTAAAGAAGTGTTCATCTTCCTTAGTCACCAGGGAAATTTGAATCAAATCTACTTTGAGATGTTTATCTTGTACCACTCTGAAGGGCCAAGATCAATAAAGCAAATGGCAGCTAATGCTGGTATGAATATGGAGTAGGGGAAACACTCATTCATTGTTAGGGGATGTGCAAATCTGCACAGCAACTATGGAAGTGGTTCCTCAGGATGAAGGGAATTGATTTAGCACATCATCCTACCCCAGAGACACATACTTAAACATGGTCATTGCTGGTCTATTGCTAATAACCAAAAATTGGAAACAATGTAGATGTCTGTCCAAGGATGAATGAATAAAGAAAATGTGGCATATTTACAGTCAATTTTTAAAAAGTAAAAATGATGCACTTTGAGGAGATAGTAAAACACTTTATCTTGGCCATTATTCATGATGATTTTATAGCACAGACTGTTAGAGTTACTCTAACATTGTTGGACTGCTATGGTTTTAGTATTTGCTACAAATGATGAAGTTCAAAGCTGTGATCACCAATACTAGTGCCATTTCTGGGGCTATTCTTGATGGGTCTTGAAAGCAGGGTAATATACCAGTTGCCTCCATCATCCAACCATGTACTTTCATTCTTTTGTTTTATTTAAAAGTTTTTTTTTTTTTTTAACATACCCACCAATGTTCTTCCTCCATCCCCACTTTCCAGTCATCCCCCAGCTTCACTCCACTCCATCCTCCCACCCACTTCTTAGAGAGGGTAAGGACTCCTAGGGTGAGTCAATGCAATCTGGAATACCAGTTAAGTTCGGACCAACACCCCGCCCCCAGTGTCAAGGCAGAGCGAGGTGTTTTTCTGTAGGGAATGGGCTCCAAAACGTCAGTTCAGGCTCTAGGAATAATTTCTGGTTCTCTTGTCAGAGGCCCCACAAACTTCCCATACCATTGTACTGTCCGTCATCCACATTCAGAGGGCCTCCTTCAGTCCCCTGCAGGTTTTCCAGCTGTCAGTTCAGAGTCAGTGAGCTGCCAAAAGGGTTAGCTGTCTCTGTGTGTTTTCTCATTATGATCTCAACCTCTTCGCTCATATAATTTCTCCTTCTTCTCTTTGGCTGTACTGAAACTCAACCCAGTGCTTAGCTTGCTGGATGAATGTTCTATGATAACAATTAGGGTGTTCATTAATTTGATTATATAGAGGAAGGCCAATTTAGGCCCCCTCTCCACCATTGCTTGGAGTCTTAGCTAGGGTCATGTTTGGTGTCTTCCGTTTTTTTGGGGAGGGTATTTCCTTAGCACCAGGTTTCTCTCTAACCCCACAATGGCTCCCTCTATCAAGATATGTTTCATTGTTCTCATTCTCTGTCCCTCTCTCAATTCAACTATTCCATTCCTCTTTTTCTTTTTAGATCACTTCCTTTGAATAATGGCTTGTGGTATGTATAGGTATTTCTGAACATTTCTTGAATCTAAAATAAGAAATATTTTGGTAAATCACAGTTCTAAACTTTTAAAAAAAATTATTATTTCTGTTTATGGTAAGGTTCCTGAAACTTCATGAGTTTATGTGTATCCAAATGCATGCAGAATGCAGAGGGCAGAAGATCCATTAAACCCAGGGTTATAGGCTGTTCTTAGCAGCCTGATGTATGTGCTAGAAAACAAACCTTGGTGGGTCCTCAACTAGAACACTAGCCACTCATAGTTACCAAGTTTCTTCTTCTCTTCAGTCTTCTCATAGTATTTTTTAAAATTTAGTTTTCAATCCTTTAAAATTTTTCCTCAAGACTAACAACAATTTTGCAGTATAAACATTTTCTGAATATTTGCACTGCTTTACTAAAACCAAACTATTTAAAAATAAAATCATTTAAATACATGCATTATAGGATATGTATTTAAATACTTTGCAAATAAAAATAAGCATACAGGATAAAACAATTCCTCCACTATCAGTCAATCAACAAAGCCTCAATGCAGCTGCTATCTTGAGATTCTTGCATTGATTTAGGATTCTGTGCCTACACATCAGCTGTTCCAAGAAGATTCAAGAATGGTTACCACTGTTTATCCATCAAGTCTTCAGAAGTGCAAATAAGCAGCCAAGAGGCAGAAGGCAGTAAGAGCCACTCTTTTTTATTGTTTTGCCTCTAAAATTGTTATTATATCCAAGAACCTGGTATAGTGCATACTTATACCTTATAATGCTTATTATAATAGAAAATAATTACTATAAATCTGAGAGGATAAATTAAATGCTTGAAGCCATGGCACTTGGTCAATTACCCGAAGCTTCCTTTTCTACCTGCATGTTTCTTTCAATGGTTGTAAATATAGTTTTTTTTATTATGTCTTATAAAAGCAATTCTCTGAATGTTATATATTTCATGTTAAAGTGTGATGTAATGGGTTTGCATCACAAGCTCAGTGACCTCACGGTTTTTGGTTTCTGTTGAATGTGAGGCAGTGGTCCTTCATGGTGGCTGCTTATGAGAATCACCTGAGGTGCTTTGAATACCCACCAGTTCCTCAGCCCTTACAGGGATTCTGAATCTGATTAAAAAGAAGCTATGACACCTGTAGCAAGTAAAAAATGGAAGACACAGTACATACAGAAACAATTCACATTAATACAGCCATGTGCCTAGCACCACGATGAGTTTTTCAGAACTTCCCCACTAATTCTGTTTTCAATCAGCTTGGTATAGAAAATGAATTATTTATCTACTGTGTTTGACTGCCCATTTGTAGCTTTTTGGTAAACTAATGTTGGCAGGAGTTTGGTTTATTAACTTCATAAAAATCAAGTCAATGTCATCAAGTTATGTTTTCTCTTGAGAAAAAATTAACATTTAAATTTTATTTGCTATGGGATGTATCATTGAGATTAGGAAACTTTGCAGGTCAAATACATCTTAGCAAAGAGACTGAGAAAGCCTCCTGCTTTAAAGGGTAGAGAAGCCTTGTCAGTTACTCTAAGTGCTAGCAGGAAAGCAAACCTCTTTGTTGCTCTATTAATATAATTGTTTTTATTATTTCTTACAATGTCTGATTACTTCAGACTCTTTAGAACATTAATTTTCAGTAATTAAGAGATTTGGAAAAGAAAAGTTTGTATATGAATTATACCAGGTCTTTGGCCAATAGTTGAATCTTGAGACTGTTTGCCTTTGCCGAATCAGTGGCTTAATTCTTGATGGCTTAATATTTTGACATTATTTGGACATGAGCCTAAATGGAGAAACTAGACTACTAGAGACATGCTTTGGATGCATTTTATTTGTCCCGGGCTTTTTCCTCTCTCATTTTGCTTCCCAGCTACTAGGAAGAGAACCAGAAACCCTTCCACAATAATATATTTTTCTCCACCAAGATGTTCTGCTTTGCCTTGGCATAAAAACAGTGGAATCAGCTGTCTTTGGGCTAACACCTCTGGAGCCATGAGCCAAAATATTTTTTTTTTCACCTTTGAGTTGCTCATTTTGAGTATTTGTGACAATGATGAAAAACAAAGACATAAGACTATGTTCATTCCATGTGTGATTTAGTACTTGTAGTCTGCAATTGACTTCGACTCTTTAAAAAGGGATATTAATAAGTGGTTCTTCAACTTGCCCAAACACTAGAGTAACTTGGAAATCTTTCAACAATTCTAGTGCTTCTTCAGTAGCCCAAAACATTTATGAGAATTTCTAGAGTCTCCCCAGGTGAGGCAAATAGGCATGTGTAGTACAATCTGAGCATGTGTAGTACAATCTAAGATAATATATTGTTTCCTGTAAATAAACAGCATAGTTATAGTGGCATGCAATCCAAATGCCTTCTGAGCACTGTAAATATGATATATAAAATGATAAACAGTACATAATGGTTTATATAATTATATTCTTTCATTTGAACCTCAAAATGATTTTTATAATTAATCTCCTTTATAACCAAGACACTTGAGATTCAGAAAAAATAAGTTGCTCTGCAAAAGCCATGGCAAACAGGGACTGGACCACAGACACTCTGCTACAGTGCTTTCTTCCCTGTTTTCATCCAATATTACATTATACATTTTCATTGATGCTGCTGAGATGATGTTGCTGCATCTGGTTCATTATGCCAAAATTTTTGCATTTCAAACTTCTGTTAATTTGCTTTCAGCACTCGATGCACATATTAAAAGCCATAACTAATAAAAAGGTGAGTCAAAAGTTATCTCACCCCCCTACAAGCATTTGAACCAAAACAGGTTTCTGGAAATAATCTCAAACTAGTGAAACATATAAATTATGATAAAGTTTCCTGGTGCTTTCAGCCTAGAGGACTAAGAAATGAGCAGACTCCAGTTAATGGCAAGGAACTATCTACTGAATTCACATTATTAGTCAGGCATTGGTCTAGCTCACTCATTAATGGGGCTGTGTAGTATCATCAATGGTGTATTTGTGTAGAAAAACACACACTCATGATCTTAGGTTTTGGATCAGTCATGATGAGGATATGTATTGCAAAGAAAATTACTATAATGCATTGCATGCCTGTTACATTTTGAGACTTTTTAAATATACTGTCCATTGAATCAATTTAATGCTCGTCATTGTTAATTGAGCTTGGATCTTTTCCCACTTTAGTTTTCATTTCATACATAATTAAATTTGGGGATCTGGCTATGGTTATGGCTATCGTATCTTTCATGGATGCCCGTATGTTAGATTTCTAATTTAAGTTGCTGGAATAAAAAAAGTATCAGTTATGGAATTTTGGAAAAGTAAAAGAGAAGTCAAAGGAACAATTAAGGAACAGCTACAGTGACTTCTTTGTGGACTCGGAACATTTGTCTGATTGGAATTGCAGATTAATACAATCTTTGTCTTCCTAGAGACTTTATACAGCAACAATTGTATGAGCCCACAATATGGATTTGTCTTAAACATGATTGCAGTCTCTCCATGTCCCTGGGTTGTACTTTGCTGAGATAGTCTCTTCCTGTTATAAGAAAACTCTCAGGCATGAAAGTTGGTGTGTATCCTATTAATGTCTTAGTCTCACACTCAGAAACTGTAACTTTTTTTTTTTAATTTCTCAGTTCAGAGATAGCAGTTGGTGCTTATTTAAGTTGTAGATATACATACTCTAAAAGCATTCTCTAAAAGTGGTTTTAAAACTTGGTAAAATGTGATTTGTTTTTGGTTCTGTTAAGCTAACAGTGGTTCTCAAGAAATTGATTACTTTCCTTTGAAGATGTATCACTTATGCACATTAAGCAGATATAGAAATCTATTTTTGGCAATCAAATTCAAAGGTTTCTATAAGAATTCTGCAATGGAGAGACATATTTTCTGGTAAGTGTAAAATTATTGGCCGTGGGATAAAGAATAGCACTTGTGATCTTTTACTCAAATAAACTCTTAATTCACTGTTTATCTGATTACTGGTAAGCTCTGTAACTCCATAGGTTATTGCTCCTGTCTCTTGACCAGTATGCTCTATAATTTTGTAAGTTCCTGCTCTTTTTTTAAATATGGTGGAGCAGTGCTTTGAAAATTTACACCAGTGGCCTGGGTAACTGGTTCAGTGTTTAGGAGTGTGGATTGAAGAGGACCCAAATCAGTTCCCAGCACCCAGGTGTAGCAGCTCACAATGGAGTGTACCTTCACCTCCAGGGGATTCAATTCTCTATTCTGTTCTCTATAAACACTGCACACAGGAACATGCACATACAAAGACATACACATAAACAAATAATTAAAAATAAAAATCTTAAAAGTTAAACATGTGAAAAATTAATATGTTCCCTTTATGTGATATAATATATTTAAATAGGTGGACTCTCAATTAATTGTCCTGAAATGGTCTTGTTAAACTGAAATTAATTTTCACAGAAAAAAGAACATATAATAATACCAAAAAGAGCTAGAGCATTACTTACTTTCTATTGGCTATTCATCTTGAAACCAATTCATAGAATAAACATTTTACACATTAGTAAGCTTTATTTTTGTATTTAATCTTTCTCATAGAGACAGAGGCAGTAAAGGAAGAGGAAGAAGTGGAGAGAGGGAGAGAAACAGAGAGAGGGAGAGAGAGATGGAGAAAGAGAGAGAGAGAACAAGCATACTTACCTAAGAGAAAAGTTAACATAAAATTGCTTGTGGCTTACCATTGTACCAAGATGATGTTATTAAAACCTTTCCACAAGCTAAGAATTTTCTTTCAGCTCTTTGGAAAGGAAACATTATTTTATTTCAGAAGAAATTCACTTGGAAAAAATAAAGGCTTCTCCAAGAATTTAATTCTTCTACTTATGTCACTCTGTCACTTCATGTGAGAAAAGAGGACAGCATTATTCCCAAATCAGTGAAATAATGCTCATAATATAATGCCACAAACAGCAACATACTATTTAAATTGGGAATACAATCTCATTTTAAAATGAAAATTCAAATATGCAATATCCCTGACAAAGCAAGCCATCCATTTTAGAGGGAATGGAATATTAATTCCTCAGCAATGGTTAGAGGCAGTAGACAACACTGAAAGGAGATGATTAATTTCCTAAAGAAAATAGAGCAAATATATTCTTTATACAGCCTTATTTATACAGTTTCTCTCTTCCTTGTCTTTTTTATTTTGTATGATTCAATTTTTGTATGTATCCTATTCAGTTAGATCCCTTCTAGTAATTAATAAAAGTTTTAATTAATACAGTTTGAACCAACTGACATTCGCCTATAACTGAGTTTTAGTGTAGTAAATTAAAGAAGCACATGTATGGGTTTCAAAGCATAAATGGAAGGACAAATATTTAGCACAAAGATTAGATTAATATCCATGTTATGAGCAGGAACCCTGGACCACAGTCACTTTGTTCTAATTCAAGTTCTTTCACCCACTAAAGTGTGACCTTTGGCTGTTAACCTCTGTGTGACTCATTGTAAAATGAAACTAACAATGCAATTGCCTCACAGAATTGTGATGATTGAGTAAATTCATACATACAAAATGTGTGTACGCTGTTCTGATTAAAAATTAATTAGAGTAGCACTTGACATTAATGTTGTGCCCCAAATGCTGGAGTTGATGCATACTCTAGGGAAAAAGGATACAAGGGAAGGCTTGGGGACCTTATGGTTTAGTTGGTGGGGAGGAGAATACCATTGTTATTGCATCAACAATGGAGAGACACATCGAGGAAGAAAGAAGATTGAGAAAGTCAGTATGTGGAATGAATACTGAGGAGAAAATAAGGAGAGAAAAGAGTAAACACTGAATACTAGTTAGATATTTCAAATTTAAATACTACATGTAAAAAGAAATTGTTAGTTATTCCCAGAAATATTATGGCAAGGTATTTCAAGAATCTGAAATGAGTCACATCTCAATGTAGAAAAGAATAGCTATGGCTATGCTATCAAGGATATGACTGAATAGGAATTACTGGACAGAGTGTATATTAAAAGTTTTTATGCTTCATTTCTAGGACCTAAAGTTGTACAAAGGAATTGGCTGTCTTTGCAGAGCTATCTGTATCCTATTGATTATGACTTTAACCTGGGAGTTTTTGAGAGTCTTCTGTACTGAACCTTGGAGACTAGCATCCTTAATTATGAAATGAATTGGTATCTTAACTGTGTGGGGCCCAAAGCCAGTCTTCTAAGAAATGTACTGTTTCTCTTAAGTACAACTTTAAATTGAAAGTAAAGTTTCAATTAATGAATCCTGTGATTTTTGTTTTCTTACAAACAAACAAGGAATGATTTCCTCATAAGGTTTTTCTAGTGTGCTTAAGCCCTAAATTGAATCAAATGTGCTGTGTGTAAAGGAATTACAATGTTTTAAAAGAAGGCTGCTTTTTTTCTGAGGGTGGGTGGAGGGGGTAGAAATGGAGTATAGAGGTGTTGAGGGGAAAGATTTAGGGGGAAGGAGGGAAAAGTGTGGTTGGGATGTAATATATGAGAGAAGCATAAATAAGTTAAAACAAGTCTTGCCATAAGGCATTTTGGTATGGTGAGTTGAATGCCCATTTTCTTTTAAAACAATCTCATTTAAGGTACATTAATCTGGAGTACAAGGTTAGTACTAAACTAAAGCTTTTAAATTATTTTTAAACCAAATTTATTTTTGACTTAAAAATATATGAGTAAGTCAGGGTGTGCCATAGCCCACACCTCTCAATTCCACTTTGGTTTCTGCTGTCCTCTCCATGGCATTTATATTGCTATCAGTGTGGGTGGATCAGGGTAGTGAAGGCACCCACTGGAATTTGTAACTTTTTGTGTCTCTGAATTATGACTCAGGCAGAGACATATGGATAGTAATAGGACACACACACACACACACACACACACACACACACACACACACATGAGATTGTTTATTGAGCAACAACCCCACCACTGAGGTTAGAAATGAGCTATTGTTGGAGGTAGGTCAAAGCTCAGGGGCCTGTGCCAAAGAGAGGACTTTGTGAGGTGTTTATGGTTCATCTACAAATTATACACTTTCTGTTCACTCTGTGTTCTATAGTGCCATTCCTGATGGTGGTGGTAGGGGTTCCAGTCTCCCCCTGTTAATCTTCAGATCTTAATCTCCTGTTGTAACCTATCTTCTCCCAACATCACTGCTTGTTTTCCTCCCAGTATTGAAGCTTCTTTTGCCTGGCATGTGGTCACGTCACACATCTGTAGCTCTTATGTGTTTTCAGGATTTTCCTTAAAATCATCATCAGCAAGCCAGCCTTGTCAACATTTAAAATGATGCCTGTGCTGTATAACCTCTTCATTTTCTCTCATTGCTTTATCTTTCTTTTTCTTTTACACTGACTAAAACCACATTTACATACGCGTACATGTATGCATGCACACACATACATAAATACACAACACACATGCACACATGCACACTTACACACAATTGATTAATTGTGTTCTGTCTTCAAAACACAAATTTAAGTTTCACAGTAGTAAGGGATTCTGATATACCATCACATCCATGTTGCCTAGCAGCAAGTCAGTACTCCTAAGTACTGTATACATAACTTTCAAAATTGAAGTAGTAATGATTCTAGGATATCTAGGTTTACCTTCTTTGCGAGCTGTCCATGATGAGTGTAAGTTACTTCTTCTCTATGTAAGGTCAGTCATACTAAGAAATTTTGGAAATCAAAAAATTGGTTTCAAACATCTATGACATTTAAAAGTCCTCCCTGTAAATAGAAAATCCATGTAATAAAGATGTACACAAATTTTCTTTTAAGACCTTTGAATAAGTAACTGATACTTTTGGACATATGGCATTCTCTATTGTTTGCTTTCCTAAGAAACAAATAAATCAGCAGAAAAATATTTATATAGGTGGTATGCAATAACACCACAGGGAAATGTATTTGATGAGTTCTAATAAAATAAGTTCCAGGCAAATTATAATTGCTGCCCAGGAGAGAAGAGCAAAGACCCAAGAAATTATTTATGCCTTTATTTAGTGGGAACTGTGTGCACATAACACACTTAACAAAAAAACAACAAAAAAGCAAATGAAGAGTGCTCACAGAAAAATACTCATGATTTCACAATGGAGTACAAGTCAAACTGAAATTTATTCAAATCAGCTCATAGAACTAACAAGAACTAGTTTTCACTGACTATTTTCTTTATGTGTGGCTCTATAATAGGGATCCTGAACATCTTAATATTCTAAATACCCTAACAAAACTGTGTGTTGAATACTATTTTTTTTCATCTTGAAAATGAGAACATTGATTCTAAGAGAGGCACATATCTCGTTTTCTTACTTTGCTGCCAAATAGGAGCCTACTAGTTTTGTCTCACATAGGCCTAACTCAGCTACAAAATGCATTGCTGGATATGAAAGCCCTGACTTGGGTGCTAGTTCTATTAGCCATTGGGATGATAACATTCAACTTCAGGGGCTTTACTATCTTTGGAGCATTTTTTAGATTAAATTGTCTACTAACACTGTCAGTGAATGTCACAGCAACTTATAACATCCAGCTTTTCTAGCTACTATATGCAGAGGGTCCCAGTTTGCATGGGCTACTTAGTTTGTCTTAATGCTCAGATGAGAACTTTGAGGAGACTCAAAATCTACAAGTGTCACCCCAAGTCATTTAAAAACCAAAAAAGTCTGTTGTATCCATCATAGCTTGAGAATCCCCATTGTCCTGGGAGATGGGCCTATCGATCTCGCTTACTTTGAAATGTTCTATTGTTTCCAGATAGAAACAAAAGGGACCATGGAGAAGTAAAGAAAATACCAAGACAAATTTTAAAAACCACGAAAAAAGAGTCCAGAATCTGGATTGAGTGCTATAGCTGTTTAGGAGTAGCACAGAGATGGGATGGTGGAGCTCTTCAATGTGAGGCAGGTATGTGGATTTGAGAAATGCTACCATTGGTTGGTTGCTATTCTTTTCTTTCTTTTTTTTTTTTTAAAAAATTGCCACATGCTATTCTACTTTCTTTTTTTTTCTTTTTCTTTTTTCTAAACTTTATTTATTTATTTATTTGCCTTGGTGTTTGCCTGGAACTGGAATTACAGACAGTTGTTAGCTGCCATGTGGGTGCTGGGAATCGAACCCTGGTCCTCTGGAAGAGCAGACGGTGCTCTTAACCGCTGAGCCATCTCTCCAGCCCCGGTTACTCTTTTCAATACGACTGGTTGGCCCTCCCTGCTGTGGGAGGCACAGCCTCTTCTTCATGCTGTTTGTCCTTGACTTCCACTGCCATCAGCAGCCCCTCTATACTGTTGTGTTGTTTCTGCCTCCATGTTTTCAAACAGATTTGGCCACTGTCCCAGGTCTGCTGAAATGAATGCCTGTAAACAGCCAGTGGTTTCTCTTAAGCCCTGGAGAGTGTAATATACAAGCACTATAAACTAACAACTTTCCCCCTCTTTTCTCTCCTTTCCTTGTTTAGTTTTCCCATGTCTCCCTTAAAACTTGATCTGCTTTCCCCAGCTTTAAAATTCTTTCTATTTGTTGTGTTGAGTTAGTAGCAATCCATTGTGTATATGGTATCTTGTGATAGCAATTTAAATATGCTATATCATAAGCAGGTTCAGTTTATTTACTTCAGTTACCTATGAAGCTATAGTGGGCAAAACAAGAAAAGAAACCAAGTTCTCTCCTTAGAGTTTTCAACCAAATTTCCTCTGCCCAGATGGCCCCTACTACAAAGTCAGGAGAAAAAGCTTCTCTACATTTCCTGCTGCTTTGTTGACAATGGCCTGGATTGCTATTAATGATCCCTAGCTTTAGGCTGCCTTGCCCTGCTTCCTCCCCCACTTCTTCTACAGCCTTGCTGACCATTTGGAGCATGTTAAAGGTTCTTTGCTGTTTCTTCTCTACTTATTTTGCAATTTTGCAAAGGGAATAAAATGTTTATTTCCAGACCTCTCTAGGAAAATGCAACTTGGTTCTAGGAAGGGCTTCTTGACATGCAGTTTTTTAGCTTTACACTCATATAACCCTTTACACATTTATTTTTATCTCCTGTTAAATAATGAATTCAACAATATCTAAAAAAAACTTAACCATGCACATGTCTCTATGCACTTCAGATAGTCTGGGGTGTGGTTTTAAAAGGCTTTCATTACCTGAAGACTATTCTTAACTGGTATCCTACACTCTTTGTACATGCTATTTATTTCAGATGCCTAAGGGATAAACAGATAAGAATATCAGAGAATTGATCTTTTTTAATATTATTATTTTTATGTGAATTGGCGTTTTGCCTGTATGTATAATTGTGAAAGGGTGTCTGATCTTGGAATTACACACAGTTGTTAGCTGCCATGTGGATGCTGGGAATTGAACTCAGGTCCTCCTAAAGAACAGTCAGTGCTCTTAACTGCTGAGCCATCTCTCCAGCCTGGATTGATCATTTATACTATGATCAAACATGGAATATTTCTGTAGTCTCTGATTGAAATATTGTGTTATGTCAACTTGACATGAGTTAGTGTCATCAGAGAGGCGGGAACCTCAACTAGAAAAATGCCTCCAAAAGAGCAGGCTGTAAGCAAGCCTGTAGGGTATTTTCTTAATTAGTAAATGACAAGGGAGGACTCAACCCATTATGAATGAGGCCACTCCTGAGAGGGCAAGCCATTTAGAGCATGCCAATAAGCAGCACACCTCCATGAACTCTGCATCAACTCCTGCCTCCAGGTTCCTGCCCTGTTTGAGTTCCTATCCTGACTATCAGTGATAGACTATGATGTGAAAGTATAAGCCAAATAAACTTTCTTCCCAACTTGTTTGGTCATGGTGGTTCATCACAACAATAGTAACCCTGACTAGGGCAATTATATAGAGTATCCAGGACAGGAAAAGGAAGATGGGATGTAGTGTAAGATAAACTTCCATTCCTTCAGTACAAGGGCAGAGTACCAAACAGCAGAGGCAGTTCTAGCGTTACAGTGCCTTTTGCTTTTGGTGATTTCTATTTTATTTTTTTGCTATTTTCTCTAATATTATCTTGAAGTATTAAGTTACAGGTTCTTTTGGAGACATTTTAAACTGAAAATTTTTTTTTTGTACTTTATATTCTGATCAACTTTCCTCCCATCTCATTTCCTCCTAGGTCTTCCCCATTTCCTCATCCAACCACCAACTCCATATCTTTTCTCTATCTCTCTTTAGAGGTAAAAGCAGGCAAAAAAAAAAAAAAAAACCTCCAAGAAAAATCAGAATTAAAAAAAAAAAAACACAAGAAACACCCACATAAGACTTTGTAACACGTATCTTTGATTTCAGATAGGTTATATGATAATAACTTGTTATTGTAGTATTCCTCCAGCTAATGTGCTATTTACTTTATTGTATTAGCTCTTATTTCTTGCAAAGACTTTTATCCTGTTAAATAACACTCTTTTACAAAGGGAAGTACTGAGGCTTAGAAAGACCGGGGGATAAAAATCTTGATAGCACATTTTAAAATTATATAAATAAACATATTATCTAGTGATTTTTTTTCCAAGCAGAAGCTCTGATGTTAAAGTAAAAATGAAGAAGATACAATCATTGTTGTAAGAAGAAAATGTAGACTCTCCAGGGAGCAAGCTGTTAAATTGTGACAGCCGCAGCATTGAAGTCTCAAGACCTGCTGTTAGAAGCAGCAATAGAAGAATTAAACATTTAATAATCTCTTAAATTTATCTTTGTAAGCAAGGAAAAACATATTGCTCTTGATTTTCTTCCTTGATGGTAAGAAGAAATACTTATCTAGCATACGTAGATACACACAAATATACATGTAAATATATTTAAAAGGTGAATATATTTGAAATAATAAAATTGAAAAGCTTTCTTATAAATGTAAATCCCATACATTAGCACTTCATGCACAATTCATAATCTTATTGAATTATTTTAGGCTGTATGAACAGTTTTTTTTGCCCATTATTTTACACCAGGATTCTTTGAAGGAAAATTACTATTACCTCTCCTAAAATTCTGGCAGCTTTGATTTTCTACCTAGTAATTTTAATAGCTTTTCCTTCTCAAGAACTAAATACTGTCAGATAGTGTGTACTTAGAGTCTGACCAAACAACCATCTCTCCAGGAGAGCTGTGTTATTTGTGGGAGTGCAGGGTCACCGAACTAATCCCCTGGTAGAAATACACTGTCTAAAACAGTACATTACAGCATGCTTTAAGTGAACAATACATTCCCAAATCAAATGACATCTTGGGGAATTGGCCACATTTAACCTAATAACCAGCTGTGCAAATGCTAAAAGGCAATTGATCTACTATAGAATTTGAGAACCATGGCGGGTCTTGTAGTTCAATACTCAGATGGCTAACCAGCAGGACTTGAGGCTTAGCAGGACCAGCAGTGACTGATATTAGTCATTACTGGAGATGATCAAGAAGGCTGACTGAGGCTCTTTGAGACCAGCTACCACTCCATTCACAGATTTATCCCCTCAAGTCTCAGATTCTATTAATTTCCTCCCTAAAGTTTAGCTCAGGAGAGTTTTTGGCTTATGATTTTCCTCTTTTTTATTTTTATGCATATATAGGAGTGACAAAGAGAACAAAAAACGTAATAGAGATGTGTATTTTTTAACTAAAGGGGAAATATAAATTTTAGGAAAAGATACATACCTTCCTTTAACATACTTTTATCTGCCTTCCATTATGCTCTAGTACAATTTACCTTGTTTCATAATTTGGGGCTTCTGATTTCTGTATTAAGTCTGTGTCTTCCACATGGAAATAAGTTTTATTTGAATTTTAGAGTTTATTGTTCAATCATCACATCTTTTTTTTGTTTTTATGTGTTAACTCTCTTTATATTTTGCTTAGCTTTATTCCAGTGAGTTATTTCTGGTAATGTATATTCAGTGTTTTTATGTACAATCTGTCTCTGTTAGTATTAAATTAATTTATTAAGACCTTAATATGTAAGTGGGTATTGTGGCAGAGCTTTAACCCCAGTGCTTGGGAGCCTGAGGTAGGTGGATTTCTGAGAGTTTGAAGTCAGCCTGGTCTACAAAGAGAGTCCCCAGACCATCCATGGAGACACAGAGAAACCCTGTCTTGAACTCCCACCCCAAAATGTCAAAACAAACAAAACAATTGTAGACCAGGCTGGCCTTAAATTCACAGAGACCTGCTTACACATGCCTAATGAGTACTAGGATGAAAGACATGTCTAATGGCCCTTCAATTTTTAGATAAGGGCTTTCACAGAAATAAAAAAAAACTATTTTGGGCTACATTTTATTTTTAATGTCTGTTATACTTTCTGGAAACAGTTTAGAAAATGCTTATGCTTAAAAATTGTCATTTTAGTTGAATTGAAAATGTTTATTCTTTAAAAAGGTATCTCGAGTTGAAATTGCACATTAAATTATTCTAATGCTTAGATAAGCATCAATTTCATCACAAAAATAATTAAAAAATTATAGCACCATGCAGTTTAGTTGTTTGAAAAGCCCTGTTAATGTTTAGAGGATCTAGGAAACTTCAGAATGTATGTGAAACCACTGAGCACACAGTAGGATGAACTGTGTGCTCAGTGGTTTAAGATATGCATGTTTAAGATACACATGATGTTAAGGTGTTCAGGCAATGAGATGGTGGCTGCAGTGAAGTTAATTTACATGTCCACCATTTTATGTAATTATTATACCTTTTTAATTTGTGGTGAATACAGATAACACTTCTTTTAGAAGTTCAAAATACAGCTCAGTTTTATTAACTACATCCCTCAGGTAATGGATTATAATTGTAGACATGTTTGTCATACATAGCTTCCACCGTGTCCTCTGACCCATATCTTCCCATTTCTTTACCTTCTATTGAGAGAAGTAACTTTAAATAAAACCAAAATAAAACCCCAACTAAACAGATATCTTAAAGTAGAAGTGCTTTTTTAAATCCCAGGTATTCTGAATGCTAATATAGGAGCATCACTTGTTCAAGGGGCAATCTGACCTATAATTAAAGCTTGTCTAAACAACTCATTGAGAAATTTAGTCTCAAATTAAATTGCCAACAATAGTATCCTAAAGATGTGGCTTAGTAGCTACATGCTTACCAATTATGGTAACAGATTTAGATTTAATCCCTAGTACAAAGGAAAGATAGGTAGACAGACAGATATTATTTATTATATATCTATATATATTATGTTATCTATTGATAGAGGATGTACAGATAATACAGACAATACAAAAGTAAATGAATAAATAATTTACCCATGCTTGCACTTCCTAACTCCTAGGTTTCCATTTCTTCCTAATAGCCATCAAATTATTAACAATTAGGGGCTGGAGAGATGGTTTTGTGATTACAAGCATTTATTGCTCTTTAAGGAGCCTGGGCTCATTTCTCAACATCCATGTGACTACTCATAACTGCTTGTAACTACACTTTCGAGTGATGAAACTACTGTTTCAGGCCATGGCAGACTCATATGGTGCCCATAGAATTACAAATATTCATACAAAAAATCTTTAGCATATTTTCCAATTAATCTATTGATGAAAGCCTTTTGACTCAATAAGTTTTCCAAAACTCAACCTTTGAGAATCATTGCATCAGGGGGAAAGTCTGCATACATGAGATCTGGGGGTGGAGGGTGGGGAATGCCAGATTCTAACCATTACAAAAAGAAACAGGGATGAAGGAATAATGTATTACAACATATTAAGATGAGTAGATAAAGAAAAGAAGATGAGCTTCAGTAAAAACAAAACTGAAATATGAAAAGTGCGAAGTTTTAAATATTACCTTTAAATCACAAAACTATGTACACCCTTTATAGAAATCAAGTGATAACATAGCTGGCTGCTAAATGCTATTGTAAGTAATAAGTATAATTTGATTACTAGATATCTTTAGATTTGCACTATAAATGGTATTCCATGTATTATGAAAAAAGATAAGACATGCTTGCAAGCTGTACCAGGGCATACAAGATTGAAAAATCAAAATAAAGGAAGAAATAGTAGTTTTGCTAAAGTGGGACCTCCACATGTCTCCTCTACCTTGCTTTAGATTTTATACTATTTTTCTCTACCACCTGCACTGTCTAATAAGAGTTTATGAGATTTGTTTATCATTTGGCATTGTCCATTGTTTTTTGTCATTAGACTTTCTTTATTTCTAGCTATCTGCTTCTGAAGGTGGAATATCTATAATGACTAGAGTCAGTTTTTGACCTAAATTTAGAAGTCTTATTTTCTAGTTACTATTTGTCAAACTTTTATTTAAAATGAAAGTTTTATTTTTAACCTATGCATAGCCTGAGGAAAATGGAAATTTAGCACGATGAACTGGACCATTTAGTTATTTGCAATTAGTATTCCTCTTTCAATTATACGCTGTTCACAGTCAACTGCTTAGCTAAATTAATTTCTTTTGTTCCTTCAAATTGTATTCCCTTTAAACATGCTCCCAGTGGTGAAGAAATCTGAGGGTAAGAAACAATGGTCTATGATGTCAATGATGGGAATAAGGCTTCATGTTATCATATCATTATGGTAAACACACTGAAATGAACTCATTATCCCAGAACAGTTATTATTGTGTTAGGTAGAGTTGTTTTTAATTTTTTTTAAAAAAATTCATTTCTTTTCATTAGTAATAAAAAAATTTCCTCATATTATAGCCTGGTTATAGTTCCCATTCTTCTACTCTTCCCCATTTCTCTCTACTCATCCCATCCAGATCTATTCTGCTCTGTCTCTCACTAGAAAACATATAGGTTTCTAAGGGACAACAATAAAATATAACAAAATAAAATTTAGGATGAAACAAAAACTATCACATTTGAGTTGGACAAGGCAAATAAATAGGGGAAAAAGTCAAAGAAGAGGCACAAGAATTAGAGACTTAATCATTAGTGCACTCAGGAATACCATGAAAACACTTAACTGGAAGCCATAATATGTTTGCAGCGGACCACGTGTGGACCCATGCAGGCCCTTTGCATGCTGCCTCAGTCTCTGTGAGTGCACATGAGCTTTGACCATGTTATTTTAGGGGGCCTTGTTTTCTAGGTGTTCTCTGCCTTCTTTGGCTTACAGTCTTTCCTCTTTTGTGGAGTTCTTTTTTCCCCTGAATATTTTAAGAAATACTCATTCTTTAAAAAAAAATTGTGATTACATTTGTCCCTTCCTTTTCTTCTCTCCCAATTCTCCTTCAAATTCATGGCTTCTTTTTGTTCACTAATTATTATTATGGGCATAAATGTATGTGTGTGTGTGTAGACTGCTCAGTGTGGATACTGTTGCTTGTTTGTATGTTTTCAAGGCTGACCACTTGGCCCTGGACAATCAATTGGTGTTCTCTGACCAGAGGAAGACCAATTCTCCTCCTCCCAGTTTTCCTCAGTTGCCTATACTTCTTTGTGTAGAACTGAAGCCTCTTGGGCTTTATTTTATCTACTTTTGCAGATTCATTGGTGTCATCATTGCTCATCACACATTTGGGGAGTCATGTTGGTGAGCCTTCCTAGGTGTAGCATCCAATATCATTAGGAGACCCAATCTCACAGCCAGTTTCCTGATCCTCTGGCATTTACAATCTCTCTGTCCCCTTTTCCTCAATGTTACCTGAACATTAGATGTGTATCTATGGGCACTGGGATCCAGGACACCACAGTCTACTTGATTGTGGTTTTCTAGAGTGGTCTGTTCGTTGAAAAGACAAATTCCCTTGATGAGGGTTTATCTATGCATGGAAGACCAAATGTTTATAGATTGTTGTGGTAGGACTGTTTTCTGTATGTAAATAAAGCAACTGTTTTGGCCTATGGCGAGCACTGTAGCAATAGGCAGGAAATCAGAGTAGAGACAGGTAGAAGGAGGGCGGAGTCAGTCAGTCTCAATTCAACCCCCAAGGAAGACCCATGTAAGGAATCCAGGTGAGCCACCAGCCAGGCCATGTGTCAGGTAAATTACTAGAAATGGGTTAAATTAAGATGAAAGAGGTAGCTAGTAATGTGCTTGAGACATAGGCCAAACAGTATGAAATTAATGTAAGCGTCTGATTCATTTCGTTGGGGAATAAAAGCCACTGCAGGCAAGGTCTGAACTTCTGGTCCAAACAGGGCTAGAAATCTTTTACAATAGATTATTGTTAGGAATTATACTGGCTTCAGTAAATTAGAGGTTGTAGACTCCTCTAATAGCCATGACTTATTAGGACTGAGTAATCAGCTTGGTTTCCAGTACCAGACATGATTTTCTTCTTGTTCAGCAGGTTGTAAGTCCTATTAGAGAGTTGTTGGTTAGTGCCAAGGTTTATATGCCACTACTGAACCCTTAGTATTATTGTGCCACGAGGTCATTGAGGTGGTTCATAAATGTCATAGCTGGGTAGAACTGTTGGTTGCCTTCCTTTTTAACATCAAATTTATTTTAACATAATCACCACTGTTTTCTTTCCCTCCCCTCTCCCTAGTCATTCCCTCAGCTTCCACCAACCCTATCCCCCTATTCATTTTTCATAGAGGGTATTGACTATCAGGGCGAGTCAATGCAGTCTGGCATATCCAGTTGAGGTAGGTACAAGCCCCACACCTCTAGTATCAAGGCTGAGCAAGATGTTCTTCTGTAGAGAATGAACTCCAAAAAGCCAGTTCATGCATCAGGAATAATTTCTGGTCCCACTGCCAGAGGACCCACAAACTTCCCATGCCATTAGACTGTTATCCACATTGGGAAGGCTTAGTTCAGTCTCATGTAGGTTGCATTTCTTTTTTGGAAGCTTGCACAGTGCCTTCTAGTATGATGAAACTAATCCTTATTAGTGGGCATTCAGATCAATTCCAAACCTTTTTCTTTTCACTTTCTTTCTCTTCCTCTCCTTCCTTCCTTTCTTTCTTTCTTTCTTTCTTTCTTTCTTTCTTTCTTTCTTTCTTTCTTTCTTTCCTTCTTTCAGCTTATATAGCCCAGGCTGGCCTCAAAATTGCATGTAGCCAAATAAGACTTCGAATGTCCAATTATCTTGCCTTTATCTTCCAGAAGTTGGGGATTATAGGCATGTATGACCACACACTCATTTGTATTCTTCATTGAGCATCAGACTCAGGGCTTTATGTATGTTGCCAAGAACTCTACCAATTGCATTTTATCTTCAGGGCTAGCTAAGTTGTTTAATAATCACCCCCCCTCCAATGTAGTACAAATGATTGCTTTGAGCAATAGGAAAATTTCAGGTTGATAGAAATAAAAGGCTGAAGGTCCTAGAGACTGTGATGTCATTACACATTTGGAGACTTGTCCTCACAGCTAAGTATTCTCTATGATTTAACAGGCACAGTAAATGTTTCTTAACATTTATGATTAAAAAAAAAACCCAAAAACCAAGAGGATGTATTTGGCCTGGTTTATCATCTTCTACTACCTAATAGTTTTCCAGGGAGAGAGTTTAGACTGAAGTTTAGCTATCACTGGCCTGTTTCTTGCTACTTCAGTGTATTATATGTGGAAGTTGATTTTTTTTTTAATTCACACTTGAGAGAATTATGAACAGGTGAAAAAAAAAACCCAATTCTGGCCACTTTTCCTCAAAAGACAGTGCACTTTGCTATTCATCTGTGGTCATTGGATCTTCAGTGGTGTGCTCAGGGAGCGTATCATTTTCTGTTAACTAAATGCCATCTTTCTCATTGAAATCAATGAACTTTATTAAATTAGTTATTTCTAAGTTACATTAGAAAACACAGTAGGAACGGATGAATTCAGGGGAAAATGCCCTATGTTAAGCTACTCAAATGTATTATCTCATCAAAGGAGAGCTTTCCAATTTTGCATTTTCTTCCTTGAAATGATGCACATTAAGTTTGTGTGAATTGTTATTCTGAAGAAGCTGCAAAACATCATTTGATAAAAACTAAATTTTCAAGGCTCATTATTTCTGAGAATTGTGGGCTGAGCTGTGAGGAGCCCAAGGTAGCAGACATTGGGTCTTGTCAGAGAGTTATGAGTTTCAAATGATAGCTCAGGGGGTGGAGGCTAGAGAAAACTCAGCTTAGAATGAAATTTCATTATTATAAATAAAATTCACTGGCTATTCTTTCACTTTTCAAACAAGATATTCACAGGGAATAGAACAAATATAACCTGCTGGCATTCCTCCCACTGCTTTTTTGCTCTTTTAATGGGATGTGTTATGAGGCAGTTAGTAGGAAACAACTGACACCCCCTTCCTGGGGAAGGTGAGCAGTAAAATAGTGGGAGCAATGGAGAAGCTGTCTAGGTATTTCTGCAGCCTCATAAAACTGAATTCTACAAGGAGCCATCTGATTAAATTGTCACAGCCTAAAAGAGTCACTGCTGAGCACTGAGCGCCCTGGGAGGAAGTTTCTAGCAAGTTTAAAGGAGAGAGAGGTTCAATGTACTAGCTTCAGAAGGTGTGGGACTTAACACTCCCATTTACCCAGTTGCACCAAATTAAGAACAGGTCTGACGGGGAAAGTTGTCTGAAAACTCTAAATTATGCAAGAGGGAAGGCTTATTTATTGAACCTCTTCTGGCCATCTGCACACATGCTTAAAGCTTGAGAAACACAGTGGGTTGTATTGTATTGATGACTGCAGAAAAATGCACTAGGTTTTAAAGGGTATGGTAATACTGTGAACATTTATGGTATATCGTTTATATGATGCCCATCATACGTTGTGATTTTGTATTTCTTTTGTACTCTCAACAACTTTTGTGTGGATTATATCTACTTGGATCTCTGAGAAAGTGTCAGGGAGATGAACTGTTTATTTAAGGTAGGAAGATGGTTATTTGAAACTGGAATTTATAATGGACTGATTGGAACTCAAGGTATTGCAGAAACTTTGAGAAATCTCTTTGTTATTGTTTTAGTCACAATAAGACATGTTTCCTCATGGAGTTATTGTAGAATACTATTCACCAATTAAAAGAATATTAAACAACCTAGTAAATAAATATTAGTGCTAAACAATTTTATTGAGCCTGGACAATAGATATTTAATATGTAGCGATTGAAATGGGAAAAATGAGAGCCAGTATTCATCCAGTAAGTTTTTGGTTTGGACAAGAAATGCACTCATTAATAAAAATGACAGTTTGTTACATCAGAGCATCAGATAGAAGTGCAACAAATTCTATCTAATGTTATTAGCTATATTTAAGATTTTGTATAGAGGTATACACAGAGAAATGTTTGGATTTCAGACATACAGATTAGGAAGTTTTGATATTAAGTATGTAGCTAATGCTCCAAATAAAACCTAGGACATTTTCCTCATCCTTCATGTTGTTTGTTAAGCTTTAGGGGGTATGATGGATAGAAATTCATATCATGATAAAATTTCAATTGGACATCTTGGCTTGATGTCACATACCTGTAAATATTCCCACTGTGGAGGCTGAGGCAGAAGGATGAACAATATCTCAAACAACATCAAAAATTCTGTCTAAACTTCAACCAAGTGAAATGCCTCCATACTTTAAAATTTTAAATTATTTCTTTCAATATGGTGTTTTGCAGACTTGTTTAAATTGTTTATTGTCTCCATAATTCTGTATTTATAGACCTCATGTTTTTCCATTGTATCAACCATATTGCAATTTGATTATTTACTTTCCAACTGAAAAGTTGGGCTGTTGCCAACCTTTTTTCTTCTGTCAGTCTATTGTGAACAGTAGCACTTACCTCCAAAATAAAGTATCCATTCATTGCTATATTCATTTATTATATATACAAACACTATTATCTTTAACCAGTGAGAGAAATCACATTATCCATTTACGGTGCTAGAGTTTTAGTTACTAATTGTAGATGTCCATATTTTAAAAATATTTTGTTTTAGTTTATATGTGAGTATTTTTCCTCCATGTATATCTTTATACCACTTGTGTCAGAAGAGGGCATTGTATCTCTGGAGTTGGAATTGAACCCAGGTCCTCTCAAAAAGCAAATGCCCTTAAGCGCTGATAGGTTTGTCCAGCCCTGTAATTTCTGTTTTGGATAATCTGCCTTTTGTATTTGTTTGTTTCTTGTCAGATCTGAGGATCTTTGTTGGCTCTATACAATGTCACCAATGAGTGAGTAAAAGCAGTATGACCAGTGAGTTCCCACTGGTACATTATGACTTCTTTTCTTTTTTTACTTAATATTTATCATAACATTAAAGCCACTTGATAATTTTTATTGAGATTTAATTTAGTTAAAACTGGACAATATAATTTATAAGCTTGGTTAAAATTATGTTAATAGAGCTACATTTTGGTGCACTTGTAGAATGTCACATGTACCAGTATGACAAAAGTACATGCCTAAATAAATTTACTGCCATAACATATTTTTTTTTTTTAACTGCTGAAGTACTATTTTCTCTTCAGGATGTTTTTTTCTTGTTTATTTTTGAGACAGAATTTTCCTGTGTAGTCTTGCTCTCCTGGAACTTACTCTGTAGACCAGGCTGCTGTTGAACTCAGAGATGTGCCTGCCTTTGCCTCCTGAGTACTGAGAATAAAGCCATGATTCACTATTGCCTGGCTAACACTTCTTGAATCCTGTAGGCCATAAGAACATTTCACTCATTCATTGCCCTAGTGAAGCCTTTCTGTCAACCTGTATATTAAATTCTAGTAAAGCTTAATTACGTTTTCTACTGTAAAAAAACATACAAGTAATTAGAAGTGGCAACTTTACCTACTCTTATTGTGGTTGCTTGACCAATATATATCTTTGGGTATATGCACTCCTTTCTGGCAAACCCTGAACTGAGTGTGTGTGTGAACTGATGGGAACCTGAGAAAGGTAGACTAATCTTTTAGATTTTTTTAAATTTTATTTTTTTCACTTTACCTGCCAACTACATCTCTCCTTCCCTACCCTCATTCCATTCCCCTTGACCTTCCTCCCCCTAATCATTTCTTAGAGAGGATAAGGCCTCCCATGAGGAGTCAACAAAGTCTGACTTATCAAGTTGAAGCAGGACCAAACCCCTACCCTGTGCATCAAGGCTGAGTGATGTATCCCTCTATTATAGTAATTAATAATCCCTAGCAACAGATAAAAATTTAGTATTTATAAGCTAAACTGGTGCACGCTGCTAAAGCAAGTTAAATCCTTTCTCCAAACACACACACACACACACACACACACACACACACACACACACACACACTCACAAGTGAGAACATGCATACACCGATCTTAAATTGGCCCCTGGCTATGCCCCACATACTAGGATTTCAAGGCCTAAAGGGCAAACCTCTAAGTCAAGGTGCTCTCCATTATATTCCTCCATAGGGAATGGGCTACAAAAAGCCAGTTCATACACTAGGGATAAATCCTGGTCCCTCTGCCAGGGACCCTGCAAACTGACCAAGTCACACAACTGTCTCCCAAAGTCAGAGAACCTAGTTTAGTCTCATGTAGGTTCCCCAGCTGTCATTCCAGAGTCTCTGAGTTCCTACCAGATTGGTTCATTTTATAGTCTAGGAGAATAACTTTTCCCAAAAGACTTCCAACTGATGGTCAGATTGTGAGAATCTACTATGGTCAAATCCAGTGCCACATACTTGATATGTAGCAAAGACAAAGATGAATAATTGCAGACCTGTATTCCTACAGCATTTACTCATCAGCTCTACAGAGAGTAGACGCAACTGCTGAGTACTGAGAAGGAGTCCTCACAACAATAAGTTCATATCACTCCCGTCTCCACCAAGATTTAGTCGCCTTTGTGATGCCAAGTAGTAACTAGTTGTTATTTACTTCATCAGTAGAGAAAGTTCTTTAATCAAATTCCAGTGCTGATTAGATGTTCAACAGCAGGCAAACCATTTTGAATCTAGAAATCTTATTTTTGGGTATATATCTTATTAATTTCAATAAAATAAGAAATCTTCTTAATTCATTCAAAGTTTATTTAAAGTAATAGACTATAAAAATGAAATAAGATTTGAGAAACAACCTATTTTGATTAGATTTTCTGTCATCCTGAATTGTTTGGGATTCACCTGAGAGGGAATAAGAGTTATGGATTTTTTTTTCAGTGAGGTTTCAGGAAAGATTATTTCTTACTTTGCATGAGATTAAAATGTGGCAAGCAATATAACCATAAGAGACAGACAAACAATTCTGGAGACATGTAGAATCAAAGAATTAGAATACAGCTAGTCTGGAAAAAAAATGCATATATATTGATGACTGTCTAGATATACAAAGGGAATAGTGTCTGTGGTATTTTGAATGAAAATAGCCTATAGGCTAATAGGGAGTGGCAATACAAGGAGGTGTGGCCTTGTTAGAGTAGGTGTGGCCTTGTTGGAGGAAATTGGTCACTGGGGGTGGGCTTTGAGGTTTCAGAAGCTCAAGCGAAGCAATCAGTTCTCTCTTCCTGCTGCCTGACAATCTGGATGTAGAATTCTTAGCTACCTCTCCAACACTGTATCTTCCTGCAGGCTACTGGCATTCTTCCCTTCATGGTGACAATGAACTAAACCTCTGAACCTGTAAGCCAGACTAAGTTAAATGTTTTCCTTTATAAGAGTTGCCAACTCCAGAAAGAGAAGCAGGGGTTGTGCTCACTCATCAGTGGGCTTTAAAAAAATAAAAAGAGAGAGATGTCACTGTATACAAGAACTCAAGGCTAGAACATAGCTAAATGGCACAATGCCTCACTTCTACATTGATGACCTGTCACAGGGTTGTGGGTGAGGAAGGACTTATTTTCTTTAAGGGGCTGGCTACAGGGAGTATAATTATGCTCCAGTAAGTAAATGAGCAGCATGAATGGGCGGTTTTGTAAATGGGGCATGCAAGTGTGGGCATGATTCTGAGAGGTCTGATAACTGAGTTTGATGGGGTGCATGACGTAAAAACACCAAATTATATATATATATATATATATATATATATATATATATATATATATAGAAAAAAAAGAGTTGCGATGGTCAGAGTGTCTGTTTATAGCAATAGAACATTGACTAAGACACTACCATAGAAGATAATAAGAGGATTTAAAAATTACCTCCTCTGAATAAGTGACATTCAAATGTAGCAATTACCAATATATATACATACTTTTTTTCATGAGTTACATTCCTTAGATATAACTAAAGCTTACTTATGGAAGGAAATTTACCTTCCTTAAAAAGCAAGTATAAAGGGTCTACTAATGAAAACCAAGAAGGTTTGTCCTCACCACATTCTTTTTGCCCCTCTGGCAATACTGTAATGAGTAGCTATTAGTGTTTGAGTTGTCACTTAGCTACTCATGCAAACTACATTAATTTTGCTGAAAATGGTCATTAAGACAGTTAATTATTTTTAAAGTGTTAACTGATTATTGTCTAAGTACTATGCATTCACTAATTATTATTCTTTTCTATTAATTATATACAATTACTTAATTCCTAAAAGCAGATGAATTTTGCTTTACCATGATGTTCACTTTTGCTAATTTGGCTTACTGGATAATCCTTTGCACTAATGCAGAACCATACACTTGAGGGCTCAGAGTAACTTGATAAACCTTAACTTATTAATTCTAATGACTAATTGGTATCAGGATAAAACATGCTTTCTTGATAACTCGAGTCTTATAGTTAGCATCAAGCTGATGATTGAATAATGCCTGAACAAACAAAGATAATAAAATCACATGCTGTGCTCTACAAACCATGGGAATTATCTTCCTTCCTCAGTGAAGGAAAGAGAGAAAAAAACATACCTAAGATTTAAAATTATTCTGCTTATTCTCTAAGTGTAGGAAAAAATCTAACAATTCTAGCTTAATAAGAAAAAATATAGACACATATTAGTATAATTCAAGCAGAATTGCCTTCTCTGTAGTCACCTCTTATGTTTATATATATAAATCTGAAGATACTTGTGCACATAACATCCGGAGGGTATAGCCTGATGCTTCTTATTAATATAAAACAATGTTGTTTGAAGCATTTTACTATTGTGCTATTGGATAATATACTTTCTATTTTCTGTATACTTCTCTCTGTAAGTTTTATCTGTTTTTTTTTTTTGTGATGGGTTTATGTGTAATCAGAGTTCATATGTTTTCAAATCACAGTGTCTCTTTCATTTTTGTATACTCTAATTCCCTCTGATTATAATTCCTACTCTCTTCTCTCAAATATCGCTTTTCATATAACAATACTTAGAAGAAAATGCCCAAGAACACAGAATTGTTAGCAGCTCATGAAATAAAATAGGTGTTTAAGTCTTACAGTTTTGGTTATTGCAGAAAATTAGGATACTTTCAAGAATCATTCTTTCTAATAAGTAGTTTAGTATAAGAAACAACTGTACAAATACAGAAATTTTATACAGTGAATGATGGACTCTAGTCCAGGGAAATGAATAGAGAAAATTGCTTATGAACTAAGACACAATGAATTGCACAAGTGAGTTAAGAACATACCATTCTCAATTGTTAGGCTCAGTACATGTGGCTATTACTGATTGCTATATAATAAAAAATCACCTTGATTAAAGCATAATGGTGGCATTTATCTCTTAAAAAGTGAGCCGTTTTAGTCATGTAAAAAGTATCTAGTTAGTGGCAAGTTCATTGGTTCTCACACATATCTACATTCCTTAGAAAAAAAATTGAAGAACCAAACACTTGGTACAGTAGAACTGAAGTAATTGAAATGATGTTTGTTTAAAATATTTTTCTAATTGTAATGAAATTTTGTTTTAAAATTTACTATTATTAACATTATAAGTCATTAGCTATAGATTCAAATCCCAATTTGGCAAACCAGTTGACAGTGAAATGATAAACAGATGGCTCATTTTCTACTCATTACAAAGTAATATATTTGGAATTCATGTTCAGTAAGGTCTCCTCAAATTTAAAACTACTATTTTATTAAGGTTCAAATAACCATGTTGCAACTATGATACTTTTGAAATCACATAATTAATCAGTCAATGAATACTTATAATCTCAGCATTTGGGAGGTATTGAAGAGGGTTAAGGTTAGCCTACATTCAAAGACAACTTGGCCAACATAACGATTTTAGGGCTAGCCCGGGTTCATCACCTACGGAGGAGTTTAATCTTGATTGTCAACTAGAAGGGATGTGAAATCAACCAACAGACCTGTGCCTGGGCAGATCTATATAAATATCTCGGGATAATCAGTTGGGCCACTGGAGTGCCTGCCTGGGCAGATTCATGAGGACATTTCTTGACAGGGTAACTGATGAGAGTTCTTCCTTTAGAGTGGGCAGCAGCTTCCAATGGGCATCCCAGATATAAAAATGTCTAAGATGAAAAAGCAGCATTTTCATTCTGACTTCACTTCTTAGTGAGGAATGTGCTACTGATGTTCTCCACAGCCAGTGACTTCAGCTTTTCAATGTGGACTGAAGACCATCAACATTTCAGAAACCTTCCAGGCCTTCAGGGGAAGCTGGGAGGACTGAGATGCAGGTATGTGGACTGAGTGAGCAGTTGGCAGGTTCTCAGGCTCTACGATGTGCAGTTGACCATGGTGGACTATCCAGCCCCCAGCCTACAAATGCATAGTTCCTATCAGTGAATAGTAAATCCCTTTTATAGATTTTTTTTCTCTCTTTTGTTTCTTTAGAGAACCCTATCTAATACAGTCTCCAAATAACAAAACAAAACAGAGCAAAACAACCCACCAAAACAACAAAACCAACCATACAATAAAACAAAATTAATCACATAAATGAAAAGCTCTCTGGGCTGGAGTGATGGCTCAGTACTTAAGAGCACTGGCTGCTCACCTAGAAACCTAGGTTCAATCTCACACAGTGCCTCACAACAGGCTTTAATTCAGAGTAGAAAAGATGGACTATCAAATATTTACATAAAGAAGTCTGTACAATTGTTCACCCTTAGGAAATCTATACTTTAGAACAAATACCAGGATGAAGAAGAAAAGCTATTAAATCCTACAAGGCAACAGAAGATTTCCAAACATGTAACACTCCCAGACAGACTCCAAAATTAGCAGTAGCGAAAGAATGATTGATAAACTTATAATTATACATAACTGAGACTTTAATGATGTTTTCTTCTGTGGCCTATACTTCTACTTATAACCATGGCTCTTTACTTTTCCTAAAGTGACCAGTTCTACTGAATCATGACCCATGCTACTGTGACCAATACTTGAGATAAACATTTTTTCAAAAGAAAGGATGATTCTGACCCATAGTTTTGAAGATGTCACTGATGGGCCATAGCAAAGTATTGCCTTATGGTGGAAGGAAGGACATGGCAGAGGGAAGTTACTTACCTCTGGTGAGATCAAAGTGGAGAAATAGTCTTCTTCTCTTTGTTCCCATGAAGACCTCAAGCCTAATGGCTGGAAATGACCACATTCAGGATAGATCTCAGACAGGTCTCTGGAGCATTTCCCTCTTCTCCAGATTCATGCAGAAGTGTGCATTTCTAATATTTTAGGATTTTCTCGGTGAAATCAAATTGATAATCATCTTTAATTATGAACAAAGTTCAACACTTATGACCTCTGTTAACTGTCACCTTAAACATCTCATTTCTGAGTAAAGCCATTTTGAATATTAGGGATTCACATATGACTTTTAGGATGACACAATTCAGTTCTTAATATTCTACTCTCTGGCTCCTAATATTCCTATCCTCTGTAATGTAATATGGATATGATCCTGTGAGACTAGACAAATTATATGCTTCTAAGAATATAATGGTAAGTCGAGCATAGCACAGACATTTTCTGTTGAGAATGGACAAATCAGAATAAAGAAAAGAATTCTTGGTCAAATTCAGAATTAGGAAGGCAAGACTCAGACAATGGGACCACTGGGTGGCAGTGTCATCTTGATAGCAGCCTGGCTATATGATTCTGCAGAGTGGCCATGCCTCAGAGGCACAAGGCAGTTGTCATCAGGCCCTGCCCTCTTAATTGAGGAGGAAACAGCCCAGACCCTGGGACTGTTGTGGTTGCAGATGGGGTTATACTGCCTTCAGAGTTCTCCTATTTCCTAAGAAGAACTCTATTGTTTTCACAGAGAAATATTAGAAGTCTGACAGTTTTCTTATAGGCCATCAAGTTTTCTTTGTGCTGGTTTTGTTCCCAAAGGCAGTGTTTCCTATAGTATTTCTCTCTTTCTCTCTTCCTGACTGATATGTTGAAGAAATAATTTTCTAGCCATTTTCATGTTGTTTATATAGGACTTGATTTTACAAATTTATGTGTGGAATAACTTTCAAATCTTTAAATTTTAGCTCTCTTTAACATAACACTCCTTCACTTATTCTTTTTGCATTGTCATTTGACTAATTGGGAAAGCACAATTGAATCTTCAATACTTCTCTTAGAAATAGCTCTTGATAAATGTGGAAAATCATTACAAATTCAGCCTGCCCTAAGTTGCAAGAGCACAATTCACTCAAGTTCTTGCCACTTCCTAGCAAGGGCTGTCTTTTTACAAGTTTCTAACAACATGTTTTTCACTTCTATCTAAAGCTGAATTGAAGAATGTCTGCTGTCTACTGCCGTGAGGGATGAACTCTTCTTCTATATTAATTTAAATCCAAGTAAAACCTTTCTTCTATAAATTGCATTGGTCATGGTGTTCTTTTACAGCAACTGAAAAGTAACAATGGAGTCCTGTCTCAATGGGTTTGTCTACAATACCACTTATGCACCTAAGGATCATTGTGGAGGAGGAGATAGATGGATTATAAGAGCCAGAGGATCAGGGAAGTTGCTGTGAGGTTGAGTATTTTAGTAATATCAGAAACTACACCCTTCAATTTTTTTTATCATGATTAAACATGAGCCCAACAAGGGAGACAGATGAGCTAACAAATATGGGAAAAGTCAATAAGGTTTCTGTTAGATTGCTGCGGCCACACTCCCGCCTGCAGAGGCTCTGAGGAGCCTCTGATGCCTACCTCTAGGACATGTCTACCTTTAAAAGCCCCACCCATGTGGGAGACCTTCTCTTTTCTCTTCTTTTCTGCTCTCTACCCCACCTCTCTCTTTTCTTTTCCCCTCCCCCACCCGTTCCTTTAATAAATCTATCATGGCTCTTGGCAGCATGCTAGCAAGTTCTTCCATGCGCAAAATACTAAGAGCTTCAGCCCTATACAAAGAACTACAAACAACTAAAGAATGCTGAGAGTGGAAAAAGTTTCCCAGAGAAAAAGCCCAGCAGAAGCCACCATGATTTACTTTTCAGAGCCACACAACAATCATGCTGTTTCATTTGATTCACTAAGTCTTACACACTTTCATTTTTAGACAAGAAAAACTTCTATCTTTTGGTAGATGAATAACAAAGACTTCAAAATATTTGCTATAAAATAAGAAATGGAAGCTGAGTGGTGATGGCTCATGTGTCCTTTAATCTCAGCATTTAAAAGGCAGAAGTAGGTGTATCTCAGTGAGTTCTAGACCAGTCTGATCTACAAAGTGAGTTTTAGGACAGAGAAACAAACTCTGTCTGGAAAAACAAAACAAAAAAAAAAATAAAAACAAAAGAAATAGAGCTGTGAATGTTCATTGGTAATATAATATAATTGGTCACAATCTATAGTTAACAAGCTCCGAGGATTATAAATTAGTACCTTCTCTTTTATTTACCACTAATGAAGTCTTCTTCTACAGTTTTGTGTTCTATTGGGTAATCAGTCAAATATACTTTGTTTTTTGTTTCAAAGTCTCAAAAATAAACAAAGGCAGAAGCCAACAGGAATGCTTTTTGACTCATTAATTTGGAGATTGATTGGTTATTATTTATATTAATCTTAGAGACTTAGTTGTGAAGAAAGGCAAAGCTTACAGAAGACAGCCAAAAGATTTCTTTTAACCAGAGAAGTAGCTATCTTCAATGAACTGTACAAAAGCAGATAAACAGAATGCTCTCTACTTTGGAAAAGGAGCTTAAGAAAACTAAAGACCCCAAGTAATAACTGAATACAGTAGTTAAGAATTATAGACGGGTGCAATGATATGACTGATTTTTCTTAAATTACTGTGATAAAAATAACTACATCAAATCAATATCTCAAGCAGTTGATAAAACTGATAATACATTCAATAAAATATTTCCTTTAGTTTTGAGCAGCCACTTAAAAAGTAACCGTTTCTTCAAGGCTCTCAGTTTTACACAGTTATTTGGATGCATCTTCTATTACAATGGCCCATGATTTTAGAACTTTGTAGAAGACCTTTACAAAGAATATTAGAGACCCACTATTTCATCTTCCTACTGTCTTTGCACCTCATTTCCCAGGCATCCCCCTTCTCACATTTTCTCACACACTCATCTTCTTCCACTTCTTAGATTGATGTGAAACAATAAAGGATAATTTTTCTAGGCAATGGTTATTTCCAAGGACTTTTCAAGATAGATGTCAGTTAGTCTTTAGTTATAGGAAAGTATAAAAGGTAGTTTTATATCTTGTACTCCCTGGGTTAAGCTGACTGTGGCCTTATCTTCTCTTTGACTGGGTCCAAGCAAAACTGAGAAGTAAAAATGAACTGTGTAATGATACTGACTGATTTTCCATTTTAAGTTTATTCAGAATGTTTTCAGTAAGAATTAGAAATGAGATGCCACAGGGTATGGTATGCAGTATTCAAGTTTCACTAGTATTTTTCATTTATTTAAGTTTTGTTATCTGGCATAAAGTTATTTGGCTTAGCCAAGTAAACATTTGGTGGGGAAGGGAAAACAAAAAAATTGAATAAAATAACCAACAAGAAGACTTTTATAAAGGAAGGGAACAAGACATTTGTAGAGCAGGTGAGTAAAATTCATTATTAAAACAGTACAATATGAAAACACTGGTATATGAGACATTTACCTTGAAAGTATAGAGACTTGTGATTAGCAGAGGCTGTCTCCTATGCTGTCTTCCATAGAGACTGGTATACACACAGAGCCCTAGAGTATATCTAGGATCCCATTTTTCCTTACCTCCTGGCTTTAAATGAATCATTTATTCACTGCTCAACTTTTCTCAGACTACAGAGACAAATAAATAGATCAGTAGATAACAACCATTCATGGGAAGACAAGTTCTTATTTTAATGTGGAACAGCTCTTCTCTTAGAAAATTTGTCAACCAAAGCACACAAATTGAGTCTTGTTTATTTTATTGCAATTAGGGCCTAAGTGGACATTTTCCACACCATTCCTTCAGAAATAAACAATAAGGTAAGTTACTTTTTACACTATTTATTTTCCCAATATGAAACTAATTAGTGACCTCATTCTTCTAACATCTGTCCCTGTTGTTCAGGATTTTTTTTTCTACTGAGATTAAGGTCATTGTATAGAAAATAGAACTTAAGAATCTAATAATAATAATAATAATTAAAAACCCACAAAGCATGTCTGAAGAATTAAGTAAAAACAATAAATAAGTCATTTTACAAGAGTGCAGTGATTTTGAACTTCCTTTCCCACTTACCCACCCAGAGGTTGTGTTGGTTATTGTCAGTGGGAAATCTTACCCTACAATGGAAATATATTAGCAATGAGTCAACCTCAAAGGGTTCATGATGAGTTTGAATAAGTATTCTGAGTTCAAAAGTCTTTTGGGATTTTAGTTAAACCTCCACAATCCACTAGCACAGACAAAAGTCTATGGACTGGCTTGTGTCCAGTATTGCATCAGCATCCTCGCTTCCTATCAGGATGTTAGTTTCCAAGTTCTTCGTATCACTGAACTTTAATTTCTTTTCCATGCATGCTCAATGTGTGTTACTTCTTTGCAGACTCCGTTAAGTTGAAAATAAATTTACATACACAAAAGATATGCAGCAACTAACAGTCTTATGAGTCAGAACCACACTGATTTTAAACCCTGTTTCTAAGTGAAAATGAAAAACAAACTGGAGTGGGAAAGACTGATATTTTTATGCCACCTTACAAAAATAGATGGAATGAAGCAAAAACAGCACTCAGTTAGCTCATTACTAAGTGACATTTGATAAAATTTAATTTTTTAAAGTAAGTTATTAGCTTTTTGGTTTGCATTGTCAAGCAAAATTAATCCATTATTTATTTCCCATTTCATCATAATCCTAAGTAATTTTTAAAATATGACATGGGAGTTCAGGCTTCTGGGCATTGATAATCCTATTACTAATCTTTAAGACATTCCTTATCCTATAGCAGACATCTCTGGAAGCAACTTCTCCTCATTCCAGAGTAATTAATTTTCTAGTCTTGATAACCCCAAATTCCAAGCTAGTGTGTTAAGAACTGAACACAGGACAAAAAAATGGAGACTAGAACAGGCTTTTAAAAAATACTACAATAACCCTACAATACCCATCATTGGTTGTTCTTCTAGCTTTTTGGTGTGAATAAAGTAATTGACTCAGAAAGTAATTATCAGTTGGTGATAAAAATAATTAAGAGAAAGATTTCTATAATATTATAGAATGTCAAATAATCACTTATTTGCTCATCACAAAGGGAAAAGTGACTTTACAAAGGAGGATGTGTCTGTCACTCTCAAGAGAATTCCATAGTAGTGTCATCTCATGACATAGGATTAATTGAGTTGCTAAACAAGGTCCTTTTTGGGGGATATTTCAAGATGAGCCATATATAAAATGGTATAAAGTGCTGTTAAGTTTGTTGAATGCAACAGTAGTATTTTCCTCTTACTGATCTGTTTTTTAATTTTTTTTTTGACAGAGTTGTACAATATAGCTCAGGTTGGCATGGAACTCACAAGCCTACTGAGTGCTACCATCAATTGTGGTGTCTCTAGTATGTGGAAAAATACAATTTTTAGAGAACATGGATAGTTGGTCAGTGATAATACATTGTTACACTTAAACATAACAATTTCCAGATTTTGTGTATGTGATACACACACATACACACACACATGGGATGGGGAGAGAGAGAGAGAGACAGAGAGAGACAGAGACAGACAGAGAGAGAGACAGAGAGACAGAGACAGAGAGACAGAGACAGAGAGAGACAGAGAAAGAGACACAGAGAGAGAGAGAGAGAGAGAGAGAGAGAGAGAGAGAGAGAGAGAGAGAGAGAGAGAGAGAGAGAGGAAAGAGGAGGAGCAGAAGGAGAGAGAGAAATGTACAAGAATTGATTCATGCAAGCCATGAAGGTCAGAGAGCGATGAACCATGCTTTAATTTCATTACTCAGGAGGCAGAGATTCTGAGTTCAAGACCAAACAGATGCAGGTGGTGGTGGTACTCACTTTTGATCCTAGAAAAGTTGATTCAGGAATTGAAACAGCTGGGCGAGGAAAGAAAGATGAGGAGAAGGTAGAAATTCTTCCATTTGCCAGTATATCCTGTTCAGTTTGAGAACTCATGGAGACAGGACCTACCCTGTTCTACCTGAGAAGTTGATTGGATGAGAATTGGTTGTGATTTGTTCCTTCTCTCTGACATTTCAGCTTTTCCGCAATATCTGGTTCCAGGTTTTAGTATAATACTAAATATTATTTGTGAAATACACGTTTCCTTAAGAGTTTTTGACACGTTTCTGGGTGACTCTGATCCCTAATTTGAGGCTCTCTAATTGGATCTTTAACTTGCAAAATTATTTTGTGATCAAAATTACATTGTGTTCAGTTGGGCTTATGTGGGAGGCCTGCTTGCCACCCAGGGCCATGATGGTGTCTAGGTCTAGGCTACTGCCAGGGATCATGTCTGGGTATATATGTTCCTACTGAAGTCAGAGTCTTTCCTGATATCCATGGCTCCTGTTTCCACCAAAGGCCACCTGGATGCCAGGGTCTGGGCCAATACCTAACGTCACATCCAAGCGAAGTGCCACCTTGGGGGCCATCTTGATCTGGGTAGCCTGAGCTGACACCCAGGGTCATGATTTCTATGCCCAAGCTGCTTCCAAACGTCAGGTATGGGTCTGTGGACCTACTATATCCAGGGTCTGTGGCTCCTAATGTCACCAAAGGCTGTGTAGATGTCTAGAATATGGACTGACACCTGAGGCCATGTTGGTATCCGAGGCACATGCTGATGCCAGAACCATACAAATATGAGTGTCCTGTACTGTCCCCTGGAGCCATGGTCATGTCCGGCTCTGGCCATGTCTGGGTTCATGGCCCCACTGCACCCAGGGCCTGTGTTGATGGCAGTGTCTGCTACTACCATTGAAAGCCACACAACTGTCCAGGCAGGCTATGGGGCCATGTTGGAGTTCAGGGACAATGCTGCTGCTGGGCCCATGACAATCTGAGAGGCCTAAACTTCTACCTCAAGCTCAAAACACAGTCATGTCTGGGTTCATGGTCCTTCTGCAGTTGGGTCTGTGTTGATGTCTGTTGCCAGTGGTACCACAGGGGCTCAGGCAAATTATGTGTTGAGCCATGTGTTGAAGTAAAAGCCCCTTGCTGAGCTGGCTCAGATCATCGACTAAAGGACCAGGCCCCAGAGGCCCAGACCCACCAGCTCGGCCTCTACCCAGGCACAGACCCAAGGCTTTGAGTTGGCATACCTGAACATCTGTGACCACACTCCATTTGTGACCTGCTGGAGTGTGTGAAGGGATGGATTCTGTGGAACCATAGCTGCAGGATCTCCTGGACTCAGGGCAACACAAGATATCTAGGACAAGACGGGTCCAGCACTGATGATGCAGCAGAAGCCAGAGGTTTTGAACCTAACCAGCAAGACATTATAGAATGAACATTTGGAAGTGAAGCAGTTTGGACAAAGATATATACTACATGATATACTCAATTCCCAATGCTACTGAGACGAATCAAGAAGTGATAGAGAGCAAGAAAGACAGAAGAAAGAAGATTTTTGTTGTTGTTGTTGTTTGCTGCTTTATTTGTTTGTTTTGTTTTAAAAGTTTGTTTTTAATTAATATTTTATTTATTTTACTTTTAACTCTCATTTTATTTTTAGTCTTTCTTTTTATATTATTCTTTGGAGGGGTCACTATAAGAGTAAAGGACAAGTACAGAAGAACTGGGAAATGGGTGGAATTGTAGTACATGATTTGAAGTTCCCAAATAATCAATAATTTAAAAAAAAAAAACTAAAAGAATTGGCTCATGATCATAGAAGCTGGTAAATTCTAAAATATGTAGATATGTGGATATGCATGTAGAACCATGGTTGCATGTTACATCCATGTTGCAGTTGGAGTTTTGAGTATCTATTGGCTGTATTTTGCAAGAATTCCCTATGTTCAGAGAAGGTGAGGTTTCTATTCTCTTCAGGCTTTCACTTAATTAATGAGGGCTATTAATATCATGGAGAGTGACCTGCTTTCTTAAAGTTATTTAGATTTTAGCTGCTTCCTGTAAACAACATCCAGAATAATGTTTGGCCACAATCTGGTTATTGTGGCCTAGACAAACTAAAATATAAAGTTAACCACCACAATGGGTATATTGGAATTTATTAAGTTATTTTTCTACCTTTTCTTAGAAGATTAAAAGTCCTCAACATGAAAAATTTAAGGTGTCTATATTTATTCTTTTTTTCAGATAATAGAAAGATGAAAATATTTTCTTTCACTAGTGTGAGAAATGAAAAGGAAATTTTGGGAAAGAGTTAAATGTTATTTATACTTACTTTATCTATTCTAGGAAAGGACACACAAAGCTCTTCATAACATTGTACAGAGAATAGGAAGAAAGAAAAGAAACAAACCCAAAGACTTTGATGTGTAAAGCAGGGAAAACAGATGTGATCAGTGCTGTGGTTTAGTTTTCTGCTACACTTGATGCCGCATCGCATACACGAATGAAAATTGCTAGCTCCATTGAAGCTCTCAAGAGAATAATTTTTTTTCTGAGAATTACAATTTTGAATCAATTACTTCATTAAGTAATATTTTATATGGACATCTTTAAGCAGGACTGGAAATAGTATCTCATGCTGCATGGCTTGTAGTGTTGAAGCAAAATTTATTTTAATTATTTGAGTACTCTCCAGTAATCACAAAAAATTATCCAACTTATTTAGAATTCTTTGGAGAGAGCTACGAGGTAGTATGATTGCTCTTGAGATTTCAGACAGAGCTCAAGTTAGAGAGAAAGAAAGAAAGCTGTTGTGGTTATGATAATAGCCAAGTACTTAGTAAATAAGTCTAAAATATAATCATTCTTGAATTGAAGGCTTTTGGGGAAGACTGGGCATTGGAGTGAACTTAACTGAATAAAGTGTCATTGGCTGTTTCTGGAGCCACAGCACAAGACATCTGGCTGACAAATAGCAGCGCGCCTTTTCTTTCCCAACTTTCCAGGCCCTTCCAGGACAAGCAAATTAAGGCTCAATGTAGCTTACAAATTTCTACCTCCATGTCACCAAGAGAAGTAGAAAACTTTTACTATGTAACACACATTACTGATATCAGAAGACTTAATTCAGATTTAATTTGACCTCAGGTGAAATCATATCCTGCAGGACATTGAAACAACTGTGCATATTGTTAAGTGCTGGCTCTATTCCCATTATTTGCTCTTTTTACATTTGTTTTGCTTTCTATATTTACTATCTCTTACCTCAAAATGGAGGAAAGGGTAGGTGTAACAATATATAAAAACCACACTATGAACCTAGTATGGTGGTAATTGTAATTTCAACATATTCAAGAGTCTGAGCAGGATAATCACTGTGAATTTGAATCTGGGCTATACAGTGTATACCTGTGTAAGAAAAATTATAGGATAAACAAAAGCTTAGAGATGAAGTCAAGTGTCAATTTTTATCCTATATTCTGTGAAATGTACTTTCTGGACAGTAAAAATACCTTTATGGTAATTGCTTAGCAAATCTTCTTCTCAAAGTATCCAACTTAGCTGAAAATATGACTATATATAATAGGTTATAATTTTAGACTTCCTTGACATCTCCATATTGAGACCTAGAATATCTACTTCTTTAAAAAATTTTTTTCTTCTTTCTTTCTTTCTTTCTTTCTTTCAAAGAAGTCACACTTTCTATCCTTGTATATCCTTATTCAAGGTCCCTTCCCCCTCCCACCACATCAGGTCATTCTTTCTTTTCCACAACTCCCCATCCCCTCCCTGGGCAGGCAGCAGACAGTCCCATGGTCCCACTGCCCCAATAGTGCTTAGTTCAGTCTCCACTTCTGGCAGATCTAGCTTTCAGGTGTTCCTCTAAAGGGAGTGGGATCCAAGGAGTCAGTCCAGGGTGTTTCTGATCCCAAACTGTTCAGTGGTTGTGGTTTGCAACTTGGGCATGCTTGGCTTTTTTCTTGTTTATTTGTTTGTTTAGAGACCACTAATGAGTGAGTACATCCCCTGCTTATCTTTTTGAGTTTGTAATACCTCACTCAGGAGGATATTCTCCAAGTCCATCCATTTGACTGCAAATTTTAGGATATCATTTTTTCTTACTGCTGAGTAGTCCTCCATTGTGTAGATGTAGCATAGTTTGTTAATCCATTCTTCAGTTGAGGGACATCTAGGTTGTTTCCAGGTTCTTGTTATTACAAATAATGCTGCTATGAACATAGTTGAGCTAGTACCTTTGGAGTATGACTGTGCATCTTGAGGGTATACACCCAGAAGTGGTACTGCTGGGTCCTTGGGGAGACTGATACTCAGTTTTCTGAGAAACCGCCATACTGCATTCCAAAGTGGCTGAACAAGCTTACACTCCCACCAACAATGGAGGGGTGTTTCCCTTGCTCTGCATCCTTTCCAGCATAGACTGTCCTCTGTCTCTTTTATCTTAGCCAATCTAATGGGTGTCAGGTGGTATCTCAAAGTTGTTTTGATTTGCATTTCTCTGATGGCTAAAGATGCTGAGCACTTTTTCAGGTGCCTTTCAGCCATTTGTAATTCTTCTGCTGAGAATTCCCTTTTTAGGAAGATCTACTTTTTTATCAAGAGGTTTCTGGCTTCATTGGGCTAGAGGTTGAGACCCTCCTGTGTCTTCATCCCACCCCGCCAAAGTTACTCAGACACTTAAATTAATTTTAGCTTGCTTGGCCTATGCCTCAGGCATATTGCTAGCTAGATCTTTCATCTTATTTTGACCCATTTTGATTAATATGTCCTGACATGTGGCCCATGGCTCACCTGTATTCCTGTACAAGTTTCTTCATTGGTGGCTGGCTTGAGTCTCCTCTGACTCTGCCCTTCTCCTACCTAGGCTCCAATTTCTCTGCCTACTTCTATAATGCCGACAAGGGCAAAAACGGTTTCTTTATTTAAAGAATGATATTCACAGCATACAGGAAGACATTCCCACATCACTTCTCCTTTTTTGTCCAATCGAAAAGGAAATTTTCGACCGGGACTGGTGCTCTCTGCGGCGGCGTCCCAGCACACTCTGGAGCAGGGGGCAGCTGAACTCTGCACCTGGCCACACCCACAGCTCCTGCTGCTGCTGAGGGAATCTGCAAGGATCCCTACTGCAACCCCGAACTGAGTGAACTGAGCAAACCAACTGCAGGGGTCTCTGAGGGGCGGATTCGAACCCTGACAAGAGGTGAGGAGGGTTTGGCAGGCCTCAGCGCCTGTATCCTGGCCTGGGAGGGAGAGTTGAGCTCCCATTGCTTTCGGTACCGCCACCAGGACCAGTGCTCTCTGCGGCGTCCCAGCACACTCTGGAGCAGGGGGCAGCTGAACTCTGCACCTGGCCACACTCACAGCTCCTGCTACTGCTGAGGGAATCTGCAAGGATCCCTACTGCGACCCTGAACTGTGTGAACTGAGCAAACCAACTGCAGGGGTCTCTGAAAGACAGAATCAAACCCTGACCAGAGAGGTGACAAGAGACACACAAACCCAAGTGCCACAACTGACCAGGACCCATCTAATCGTGAACCACTGAAGCCATGGGCAAACGTCAGTGCAAGAAATTACATAATAATATAAAGGGCAATATGGTAACTCCAGAAGAGAGTGGCGATCTTACAAATACAAGACCTGAACTGAGCAATGAAGAGGAAACAGAAGGAAGCAACACCAAAAATTCCTTTTTGATGATCATCGAAGCTCTCAAAGAAGATATGAAAAAAAGCCTCAAAGCTCTCAAAGAAGATACGAAAAAAAGCCTTAAAGAAATAGAAGAA